>JAUZND010004068.1:0-11906 GCA_034780555.1 Coelogynopora nodosa
CACCACTAACAAAAACCTGTATCCGCCCCTGATTACAGTGTTCATCTTTTTTGTAAATCTCACGCATAGCTATCCTAAATGTTGGTAACCCTGATATATAGAGCCTGCAGATCTTTAGGCCAGGACCATATTTCAGTGATTAAAGTTTTTTATTGCTGGCTTTAGCCAGAAATCATCACAGAAATAAACAATGGTGTTCACATATTCGACAAAACCAAACCTGCTTGTCTTGCAATGGATTGGTCCAAAACAGGAGTCGGATTTTGGTTATTCCAGAAACTTTGTGAATGCTCAGGCCACAACAAACCTTTCTATTGCTCCTCATTCTATTTAAAAATTAATTTTGTATCCTGAGCTTTTTTTGAAATATCAAATAAACTTCAAGTTCCCTTTCCCACTAATCTTAAGCTTCCTTAATTTGCTTAATATAATTAAATAAAAAAATATTTATTTTTTATATTCAAGTATACTAAATAAATATTCTTCATATTTTCTATTAACTTTATACTAAAATAATTATAAAATAATATAAAAATTACAAATTATAACCAAAATGTTAATTAATATCACCTTAGCTGAAAGTACTATAACTGAAATAGAAACTAATATCCAAAGCTATTAGACAGCAAATCTTTTTAATAGCCATAACAAAATTAATATATATGTCAAGAATAAAAAGGTAGCCATACAACATTAATATTGTATAAATCAAGCAAGTATGGATATGGAAGATAATCCAGCATAAAAGAAAGCAAGTATATTTTAAATAATTCCAGTATTAAACCAAAACAGGTTGGACTTACTTACTTCTTAACAATTATAAATAATTATAAATACCAAATACAGACTAAATAATAAAAAATTCTAGTTATATGATACAAATAGCAAATTTTCTTGGAATTGTACATGGTTAAAATAGAACTTTACATTCCTTATTTACTCATTTATTATATTATTCATAATATGCTATTTATAAGTTGTTTCACTTATAATAGCTCATATATTATATTACTCTTACATTATAAAATTATTATACATACCAAATATACTGATTTTAAATACTGTCATTGATTTTCTATAAATGTCTTATATAACATTATTTTTATTAAAAAAACTGCTACTTGTATGGTTAAAATAGTAAATGCTTATTTATATATATCAATAACTTGTCTTTTATTATTTATAAATTATTATACAATTATTGTTGTACAGAATACTCTACACCCTTTTTTAATTCATAATTTTCTGTAATTAATGTATACAATTATTTTAATCTTAGAAGTTAATGTTTATATAAACAACATGCTTTTGTCAGATAGATCTTAAATTCCATTTTATATATATTTTACTTACATTATTGTATGTTTTATGCCCTAACAATCATCTATTAAATCTTACTGAAGGGGGCTAAGATGTATGACATTTTAAAAGATGATTTGTAATTTTTCTGGCAATTTTTTTTGTTTGTAATTTTTATGGTATTTTTTTATAATAGATATCAAGATAGATATAATTTTTTGGTATTTTTTCATAATCATAATAAAAATCAATTAAATAATACTATTCTAATAAAAGTAGGATTTTGACAATAATATAGTTCTATCAACCTAAACATATATTTTTTTACTTTTAAAAAATAAGTAGTATTGTAAATTCACTCTAATAAAAGTAAATTTTTCTTGCATTTACTTTTTACTGATCACTAAAGTAAAATTTCATCATAAAATACTTTAATAAATAAAAATATTAAATTTTTATCAAAATTTTAAAATATTTTTCATAACAATCTGTTTATAATGTCACTTAACTTAAGCTCAAATATTGTCATTTTGATATTATAAATAAATTCAAATATGTAAATAAAAGTTATTTATATATGTAAAAGTCTAAAACTCCCTTTAACATATATATTTTTTGATATATTGATATAATTTTATTTGAGATGTAAATAATATTTATTTTGTTTGTAAAAGTGGAATCTTTGCTAATTAATAAATATACATTTTTATACATTTTATCTTATGATAAATAGGTAAATTTTAGTTTTTTTTATTAAGTTTTATAGATATTTTATCTTATGATAAAGAAAAGTAAATGAATGAGAATATAGTTTTTCTATATTTTTATTAAAACTGTCAAATGAATCATTCAATAGAATAGAACTAAAGTTTATAAAATAATTTTATATTATTCAAATAACAGACTTAATAGCTGGTTTCATTTATTAATTCTATTTTCTATTAATTACATATACTAGAAATCACTTTTATTTACAGACTAATGTTTATATATCCCCTATAGAAAAAATTATGAGCATATTATTGAAGAGTTATTTCTACACATATAAATCTTGCATACATTCATTTTATTTTGGCTTATATAAAGTTATTTTCCTAATATTTTTCTTATTAAAAATACATGTATGGTAAAAGGTATTAAAAATTATTGTTTTATATTTATGTATGAATCATACATTAATTTCAGGGCTTACATAAAATAATTTTATTATGCTTTATATAGAAAAGGATTGTTGTTAGTTTCATGATGTTGGAGGTTAAACGTTTGTGATAGTGTAGAGTTTAGATATAGTGTGAAGTGTGATAGTTTAGAAATGTTGAATGTGAAATATATCAACCGAAAGGAACTAGATTGCACAATCATTATTCATAATTTGATTAATGATAGCTTTGTATGTGATGAGTGTGGTTTCTTTATGCTGGTGCCATGATTTTACAGTGAGTATGTAATTTTACAGTGAGTATGTAATTTTTACAGTGAGTATGTAATTTTACAGTGAGTATGTAATTTTACAGTGAGTATGTAATTATACAGTGAGTATGTAATTATACAGTGAGTATGTAATTTTACAGTGAGTATGTAATTTTACAGTGAGTATGTAATTTTACAGTGAGTATGTAATTTTACAGTGAGTATGTAATTGTACAGTGATTTGAGTATGTAAAGGCATTGATTGCTTACATTTTTTGTAGATGTTTATGATGTGAGTTTTAAGAGAGTATTGAAATGGTACCTGAAGTATTTTATCATATCAGAGATCAGTTCATGATTATTTGAATAATCAATTATAGGATACAATACTGTAGTTTATTAGAATTATTAATTGTGTAGCCAGTGTAAGATACATATGTGGCTATGTTAACATGCCATTAAAATTATGGATCACATCCATCATAAGGAACTTTTTACAATATTTCTGCAATCGTCTACTAATTTTGTGACCCCTCATGTAACAAAAATACACGAATAAAAGGCTTGTATTGTTAATGCAAGGTGTCCTATATTATAATCATTATAAATATGTGATGAATTATTTGGAAAGTATTCTGAAAGCATTGTTAAAAACATTGAAAGAATAATTAAAATAGAAACAAGTATTGGAATGTGTATCACTAAGTATGATGAATAATTATGAAGATTGAGTCTTTTAAAAATCATTCAATTTTTGTGATTTCAGTATTTTCTATGGTTTCTGATTAAATGTTCTGGATTATAAGAATAGATAGATCTCTATTGTATCATATTCTGAACCATTGAATAAAATCACAGATTAAGTTTTTACTTTATTTCCTCTGTATTGTCGTGAAATCTTTTTTTTTATAAAACCATTTAGGGTTTAACTCTCTTTTCTGGATTATCGTACTTGAAGTCTTAGAAACATAATTTTATGTATAACTTACAGAGTGGATAAATATCCAATAATGTAATATTATGGGGACATGAATGCACACCCTGTTTCATATTTTCAGTTATTTTTTATTTAAATGTTAAGATGACTATATTATCAACATTAAGTTTAAATTACATATTTTATGATAATTAATGTAGATATCTATATTATTACAAATGGGCAATGCACATGCATATTTGCTATATGTTTTTATTTTTACAATTGAATCCATTTGTAAGTTGTGAATGTAGCCACGTGCAAAATATAAATGTCTACTGTTCTGGAATTCGGTCATGAAACTTGTTTTTCCTTTAAATCATCTTGCTTTTATTATAAAATGTTGTTATTATATGTGGTCGTCGGTTTCTGGTTTTTTGGGGTGCTGTTGAGGAAATTAAATGTTATCTTTTACGGTTATAAATATAATGTAGAAGCCATTTCAGCTGTTAGGTTTTTTAAGATAATTATTAACATTAACTGTAGACTGCTTATTTACATATTATAATAAATAGAATTAATCATGTATAAGTTTAAAATTTTCCTTTCTTAATAATACTATAAAATATTTACTTCAATGTTGTCATTTGTAAATGTTCAGATTGGTGTCATTGAAGAACTTCGCACAGCCACACGCACCTAAGCGCACACACTAAGCACACTGCACCTCAGTCATGAGCTCACCAAAGATGAAACGTCACTCCGACGGCCACGGCTCCTCGAGTAGATCCTCGTCCGAAGCTGACAACTCTCCTCCAGCCGCCTTACTGCCGACATCCCCAGTCCAGCCAGATCAAGTGACCAGTAGTGCCGATAAGACGAGACCCGCTACCTCCACAGCCGCCACTCCCTCCACGCAGATCACCATTAAGGTGAAACTCCTGGATGAGAAACAGGCCCCCCTCGAAGTCAGCGCTTCAGTAAGTAATCGAACTGTATGCTTGGAAATGTTTTATTTGAATCGGTAGGCGTCCGCTATCTTTATTAACTTGCAAATTATATACACCACACATGAAACAGTTGAAAAGGTTATCTATTGCATATAGATGCGGAGATTCTTTGGCAGACAAGTCTAATTAGGAATAACCGTGCAGCTTTTTCTTAATGGATATTATCGAATTTTTATTAATTAAATATCTATTAAGTAAATGCTTATTGTGAGATAAATCACTAGATATTTTATTTATTTAATATGTGATCAATTAAAAGCAAACTTTTCGGTAACATTGAATTTAAAAATAACTTTATAGTATGGATCAGCACTTGTCTGTTTTCCTATTTTCCTTTATTCAGACAGTTGAATTCAGTCGACTTATTGGAAATTATAGTTGAGCTTTATCAATCTATACGGCCTCTACAACATTCACCTTGTACTCTCCCTTATAAGATGCCCTATTTTTCAATGTCGACTTCGATTACTCTCCTATCAAACCGTACCTAAGCCACATTTGGCACCATGTCAAAAAAGGGGAAAAATATCCGCAATGAATCGTTGACCTCTCGTGAAGTTTTCATGTATTTTCTGATCGATCGTTAAATGTTCTCCTGTTTCCTACTGGCTGTATCATTGACGGAAATCCTTCGACGTTCTCGTCTTTTGCTGAGCTCTATCTGGAGGATTATCAGCTTCTCACCATTTTTGTCTGATAAATAAAACGCTCCCGCTCTCTTCTTGTCTATATCTATCTCTTACTCTACGTCTCAGAAAATGCCAACTTGTTTCATTCACAGTGAATTGACGCACGCGGGGAAGCTGGGATCGATGTGAGACACGAACTGACGAAGGAATGGGGGGTGGAGGGGGGGGGGGGGAGAAGGGGAGACAGTTGCCCTCTTGTCGCCCTCGTGGTTACCTTACTTTGAGACTGTTCACGTGTTCAATTATAAATAACGAAGACGTAGGGAACGTGTCTTTCCCTGATTTTTCTTGGTGGACATGAAACAAATTGCATTTTTTTGTTACGGATTTGTTTGTTTATTCCTATTTATTATATAGGATCACGTCACTGGCATAGTTATTGTCGAAGATGGAGGTGGAGGATTGGGGAGTAGAAGGGAGCTAACAATAGTGTCAACCAGATGAACACATCTCTTTATGTTATTATTGAAGAAATTGTTGTTCGTCGTTGAAGTAAAACATATTTTCTTGTTACTTTGTTGTACAAATCATAAAGTAGAAATAATGAAATTTTTAATTTTATTCAACTATATTTATTAGTTTTAATTAAAAAACCGTTTATATTTATTTATTTTTTAGTTAAATATTTTAAAAAAATATTTTTTAAACGTACGTGTGCACTTTTTACATTTATCGCATTGCAATTTAGAGATTCGCATATCATTTTGAGTAACTAAGCATTGGTAACCTGTGTTATTCGGAGTACGCAATATTAGCTTAGGTACTATATGTAAGTGCTCGGTTAGCCATGTTATGAAAGTGTTGTTGAAGTCTTGTTATCT
Organism: Coelogynopora nodosa; assembly: GCA_034780555.1. Lineage (NCBI taxonomy): Eukaryota > Metazoa > Platyhelminthes > Proseriata > Coelogynoporidae > Coelogynopora > Coelogynopora nodosa. The sequence continues at coordinate 6,146 of JAUZND010004068.1, forward strand.
ATAGGTGAATGAAGGTTATCATTCTGATGATTTCTATCCAAGCTAACTCGCTATTCTCACCTTTATTGATATAACTTCATGTGTCAAATTATAATTATAATGTATATATATATATTTTGTCTATTTAGTTAATTTATTGCAGTCATGTTATTTTACTCTGAAGGTTATGTATTCTGTTTCTGACGTTTTCTTATGATAAATGATCCTATTTTTAGACTTTCATAGGTTAATGAGAGAGAGATTAAGCATTTTCAATTTGGGTTAATTCGATTAATCTGTTATTATTATTTTTTTTCTGTTTGTATAAGCGACCTAACCTATTAATTATGTATAATATACTAACCTATATACTATCATAAGCTACTATTATGCTTTGATATATCTATCAACTTATAAGTCATATGAATTCTATATAGCCTTATAATAATTATATAGAACTTAGTAGAACACATTATACTCTGGAATAAAGTGGTCAATAAATTCATTCATTTTGTCAACGAGTTCAATCAACGTTAAAGATAATTCATTAACACATCAATGTTTATAAAATCAGTGATTATATGTTTAGTGTATTAGACTTATAGATTTTTTAAATAATTCATATAAATAATTATTATCGATTAATAGTCGGTTAAGGTGTTGATGATTAGATGTGACGGTAGCTAGTGACAAATGCAACGTCAATGAGTCGATAAACATACCATTTTAGTACCTGAGTATCCCACTAAAGCAGCCTTCTGGTTGGTACGGTGACATCCATGTTCGTGTCTCTTCTGCAATTTACAGCGGGATGCATCCGGGAAATGGCTCTTCGATGAAGTCTGCCAGCGACTTGGTGGCTTCAATGAGAGTGACTATTTTGGTCTTACCTTCTTGAACAAGGACCGTCAATGGGTAAAGTCTTTTCTTATTCGAGATTATGTATGTACCTTAACTTTTTCAATACTTTTGCTACATTTTTATGCAGCTATAAATAGAATAACTATAATATATCAGTAAACTATATTTTATAAACATTTTATACATTTTTAGTTTACCTACTCAATATTTATCACTTGAAATCGGTAGAAATGTATTGATTCATGATAAATTATAGTATATATATATATATATGTTACATCTTTATTTGTCAGTTTATATATTTCTTATAAGCTGGCTACACGTGACTTTTATTAGTATAATAATATGTGAATTTATATTTGAATGAAACAGCTGCTGAGAATGAATATATTATATTCCATTCTTATTTTATTAACAAAGACAATAAGATGTGAGAGTAATCATGTCTAAATTATAAATTGTTTTTGAAACCTGTTGTGGCAATTATTAATCTGTTTTTGTCTTTATTTGATTTTCAAATATATACAATACAATAGGCCTAATTATAAGATTAATATAGAAACATGCATTAACTAATACATTTTTATATAAAAGAAATCATGATTAAGCTATTTTTTTGTTCGTCTTTTTCTCTTTCCATGCATACAACTATAATTATGTATATATCTATCTACCCCAATGATAATATTCCACCACGTGCAAGTCGTGCTTGCCGTCTGAATCTCGCTCAACGACAACTCCAGATTATTGATTTACAGTTTCTCATTTCTATGGTAATCAATGCACAAGCAAGAGAAATACGCGCCCTGTTGTAATTGGCTCATTTCGAGTGATATCCTTTTTTCTTTTCTTTTTAATACAGCTGTGTGTGTGTTATCTATTCTGAAAACTACTCATTTTACTCATCTAGAACAAGAAGGGGCAAAACTTACCTTTATTTGTTGGTAGGGTTACTTACATGATCATGTTGCATTTGAAAATTAATGTTTTTGTTTTACTTTGGTTGTAGTAATTACGATCATTGTGTAAATTATGCGACTATTCCCTGACTCTTTAAAACATTTTGATCCATTTTTAGGAATTAATTAATTGGATATAATATAAATATCTGAACATAGTCGACCTTTGTATTGTCAACTTACTCTACTAATTCTGAAACCTATATTGACGACTAGAATAATATTACTACAGAAAAGTTTTGGATAGATTTTTTTTTATTGTGAACCTTTGTTGACCCTTGTCACGTCTCAAAATGAATTGCAGTGAAAAATTTGCCCGCAACATAATATTCCCCCTTCATTTGAGGACGGAAATTGATTGGCACATTATATAGATCAATATACGTAACGTATATATATATATATAGAGTTGTAAATGAATTGTCTCTTTGTGAAATTGAATTTATTCTCTCTGTATCTTTTTTCAGGTTTGGCTGGATATCGGCAAAACTGTGCATAAACAGTTTAAACGTGAGCTTTTGTTTTGAAATGACAGATGTAATTATTTTTGTGATAAAATATTATTATTTTGAAGTGATTATTTACAAACATTTCTCTGTTTTTTACAGTTGGCATATGGCCACACAGCGCCTTGATATACTATTATACCATTTTTTGTTAAAAATAAAACAATAAATTATTTTTGATAATTGTATCGATTTAAATTACATTTTTATTAATCCGCTGTTTTAAAGTTTAGTTTCATTATCGATTATTTGATATAATAATACCTGCTTATAATCGTTACGTATCGGTAAAACGCAAGTCCGTCCGTGCCGTGCCACATTCTTCTCAACCTCTGCCCCTCCTAATAGACCTGTCGCATTGTGAGGTGAGGTTTCGAGTGAAGCACTACCCGCCAACACCAATCACTGACCTTCAGCAGGATGTGTCCAGGTAATCCTTAAAACAACTGTAAAAAGTGGGGCACAAATTGATCTTATTTGACTCTAGAATTATAGTGATCTAGCGATGCATTGGAAAGGTAAGCCACCGAGTGAGGTCGAGTGACGTACTTTTCCATAAAACAATATTTCGGCATTCCACTGAAGAAGGGGGCCCAAAAGCTGCCAATATCGAAACTCTTGTATCCATGAGTACAACAACAGATACTAAGTTAAGTGTATGCAAGTGCTCAATCCTCGCAGTCATGGCTCATTGTACTAAATGCTTTTGTTTGTGTAGAAGATGTATCAGCTGGCCAGTATTGTCATTTAAAAGATGCGGAAAAGATTAATTTTAATGTGAAAGTTCAACTTTTGTGAAGGAAAGCTGTTGCAATGGATCATATGCAATTGGGGACAAGAACAAAAACGAATAGAAACTTCACTAAATAATGAATAGATATAGAATTAAAATCACCGTAGAATTTTACTATTGAATCAACGGAAACATAATTCTTGAAGAAAACATAGTTCCTGCTTGGTCGAGAAAGTATTTAAAATTCCTTTGCTTTTCATAACTTAAGTCATAGTTAATAGAAATAAATACAAGTGGTGATTGTTACACTGTATAAATTTGATCATGATGATATCCACAAAATACGGTGTAGGATTGCTTCTACCCCATTTCCCTTAGTCTGCAGGAGGAGGGGGTTGTAGGCTGCCCCATTTCCCTTAGTCTGCAGGAGGAGGGGGTTGTAGGCTGCCCCATTTCCCTACTAGTGTTTTGCTGCTTAATTTTTTGTTTGAATTGATCTTAAAATACGCATTTCTGCCCTTTAATTACGTCTGACTACGATATATTATGATTCTCAGTTAGGCCTATTCTGGTTCTTCTAATTTATGTTTTGCTAGTTCTATAGTTCACTGGCATATGGACAACACAACGGTCTCCTCAACATGTTTACAGCGAGAGTGGCTAACATCTTGACCTTCGGCCACTTTATCACATTGAACAAATACTGAACTCACAGCTCTCTCTCTCTCTCTCTCTGGCTGTTTCTCTTCATATTATGAACTAAGCTATATGTATTCTTATACCGTATCTGTGCTGCAGTCCTGTATTACACTGTGGCCACATGCTACAGGTATAGAAGAAGAGGCAGGCCTGGTAGCTGAAGGTAGCATGACGCCGCCACATGTGTCTTGTTGTGTACCTATCTGATGTCTTCAATTATGCTGTTCTTCGCCTATTCCTTCATAATATATACTCTACTCATAGCTGACTATATGCTTCACTATTCATTCGATTAGAATGGTTAGTATGCATGTATGTCTTTACAAATGTTAGTTGCGTGCGTCAGATCATTGTTGGTATGATTGTTGATCAAATAGTTCGATTTTTTTCATTTATTGTCCACCCCTCCAGAACAACTTCACGTCAATTACTCTACGTTACACGAAGAAGACCCTTCGAGGAACCTTGCCATTAAAAAAGGTCGATCACAGAGAATCGTTAAATAACGTTAAGTTCGACCGACATAAACTTTGATCAGTTTCAGCTTTCAACACTCGTTCAACTTTGTCCTCTCTCGATGCCCTGCCCTGCCCTGTCCTGCAGTTGTGCAACAGAGCGATTGTCAAGCTTACCGCATAGATAGTCAGTATACACTCCACTCCACTATACTCCAGAAAGAGGTCATTCTCGGGGTCACCTCGGGAGACAGACGTCAACCTCCAAAGTCAGCTGTACGCCATGTTGTTATGCTACCACTTGTCACACACACCTGTGTGCGTCATTGACACTTTGCTAACTTTTTCATGTTACGTCTGTGTGTCTGTCTGCTTTAGGTGCTGATTTAGTTTTTTGTGTGAGTATGTTGAGCAGATAATTTAGTACTTCGTGTGTAGTATGTAGTTGCATACTTAGCCGGACATCCGTTCATTTTCTAAATAGTGTGTGCTCTTATATTAAATACGGAATAACCATCAATCCTAAAACAGTACACTTTTAATTGTGTATTGTCTTTGTATTTGTTTAACTGTGGGATAATGTTTTGTTCGAAAACACTTTTCATGTGATTTATTTGTTTACTATATATTGTTTTTGCCTAAATAACATCTCAAGCCAAACAGTTTCTTCCCATATATCTTCTTCCCTCCAATTTCTCGAGTTATTCTATATAGTATTCACATTTGCTAGCAGTAAACTCTACTCTTCACATAAGGTAGGAGCCTAATATAATGTGGCTGTCTTTCCACATGATCTGTCACTCACTCTTATCCTAATGTGTGTAAATATCGAATCATAGATTCAATGGTAAACAACAACATTCTCTAATCTTTTTCTTCAAATCTAGGGTAAAATCATATGATTAGGGAGAATTTCTCTCTCTCACTCACACCCTCTCTCTCTCTCTCGCACTCTCTCTCTCTCTCTCTCTCTCTCTCTCTCTCTCACACACACTATGCATCACCGAGTAAGTATGTATCACATAGGAGAAAGCAAACGTAAAACTATCTAATATTTCATCCCTACATAAACCTCGAGGAGTTGAACTAATTTCTTTCTAATAAAGGGATCATTGAAAGTACAACCAAAGTTTGAGGGGTTCCTTCTTCTATACGAATGGCTGGCCGTGCGTCGGCATCGGCATACGCATATGCATCGGCATAGGAAACGTTTCGTTCTTTAATTTTGTCTTCGATAAGTAGCTTGTTTAGGGTTTTCCTTCACTGATTTTAACTGATCTATTTTATTAAGATAAAAAGTGGATTGTACTTAGTAAATTTGTACGATTTCTGTGGACTGTAATTGTCAATGTAATAGTGGTATTCATAACTTCAATTTGTTTTTTAATATTTGATAACTCCAATATTCATATAATCGATAGTCGATACTCCAATATTCGTATAATCAATAGTCGATACTCCCATATTCGTATAATCAATAGTCGATACTCCAATATTCGTATAATCAATAGTCGATACTCCAATATTCGTATAATCAATAGTCGATACTCCAATATTCGTATAATCAAT
>JAUZND010004069.1:0-11905 GCA_034780555.1 Coelogynopora nodosa
ATTAATACGTATTATAGATACGTATTCGGGGACAAAAGTACCCTATTTAATACGTAGTATTAATACCTCAGAGATCCCAATAAATACGTATTAATACAGTATTTTTCTGCCTGGGTTGAAGCGAAAGCCATAGTTTTAGCTTTTGCTACACTTTATTCATACGACCCCATAAATTATTAAAATACTTGCAAAACAAAATATACGAGAATTTTTTTAATTTGTTTTAAAATGATGTAAACGAATAAAACATTCAAGACCATACTCATAATAGTTAGACAAACACAATGTGTAATCATTAAACCACAATTATTTATTTAAAATGTCTAAATCCTAAAAATATCTTACACTCTATAAAACAGACTTGCAGCTATAATTATAGCATGTCAAAGCTATAAATTAAACAGGCAGCCTAGCAAATCCAATATGCTAAATGATAACATTTTTGTAACTTTTTTTATAATAGAATAATTTATTATTATAAATGCTTTTAAAATAAATCTTCCATTGACTTCATAATAGTTATGGAAAAAATTTCTTGTATTTGTTTAAATGAACTAATCGTTCATTTACATTGACTACAGATTTTTTGATTCATTTAAAGATTTTCCAAATGGAATACGTTGGCAGTAGTTATGAAGGCGATTGGAAAAACGGAAGGTATATAATTAATAATCTGATTATATAATGCAATAGAATGATTGTATATAAAAGCATTTGTATTTTTTTACTATACTATTAAAACTATTGAAATTATATACAATAATTTAAAAGTTCAAGTGTAATATTTTGAACATTATAAGTAATTACATCTCCAAAATTATGATATAGATTTATGTTTCAAGTTTTGGCCATTATAGCTATGACAGGTTTAAAATCCATGTAATAATATATATTATATCATAATACATGTTATATGAAATTGCTTTTTAAATATTTTTTGCTAAGTAAAAATGTAAAAATTATTATATATTTAATAATTTATAATATTATTATTAATATACTCAGATATATATCTCAGGATAATATTAAATTTTTATTATCTTAAGAATTGGTAAGGTTCAAGTTTAGCGTCATCAAACATTTTTAAACCAAAATTAGTTTTTAGTTATAATTGACTTCCCGTTTCCTTATTATTTAATTTAAAGTTCATTTCATTTCAATTTTCATCATGCCTCATGTTACACCTGATTTTTTAACTGAAGAAGACATTTTAACAACTCAGCAAGTTCGCAACAATGTGTTCCATATGACAAACATTATCCCAGAGTTTCGCGTCAATCAGTCAGCAGTGCAGTTTTTGGCATGCCTCGGTTTATTGTGGAATTGTGTACTATGTGATATCTGTAATAATCCTTGCCGAATTAATTTATGGGTCCACCTGCTTTAAAGTTGTTGTATATAATTATATATTTTATATGTATTAGAATTTTATATATTTATAGATTGTTATTGTATTGACTATTGTTTATACTTGTTTATTCTTGGCAAAGAATATACAAATTTTTTTTTAAATTTGGTTAAAAATTTTGATGATGCTAAACTTGAACATTACCTAAGAATTGATTGATATGTTTTCAGATATCTTTATAATTTAAACAAATTATGATGCCATAAAAGTGAGGGAGATAACTGATAAATGGCACTTGAATTTTTCAATATTCTATATCCACTAAATTTTAAGTATAATAAGTACATTTTAGCTTTAATATAATATATGTTTCCAGTAATTATATTTATATAATTTAATATTGTAATACAGGAATAAAATTAAAAAATGAAAGAGTTTTAAAAAGAAATAATACCACTATGAAAAATGAAAAAAATACTTACTGACAAAAAATACCAGCACTGAACAGAAACTAACTTAAAAAATAGCTATAGCTAAAAATACCCAAATTTATACAGAACAAATAAAGACATAATCCTATCCAACATGCAAATACATAATAAGAAAAGCTTGCATGATTGCATGTGTTGTTGAAAGAGGAGGTGCATATGGATTATCAATTCCAAGAATAATGGATATTAGAGATACCGTTATTCTTGGCAGCCCTTTGTTTTCATTTATATAAGTAATTTTCGGCAAGTAATTACTTACTTAAATAAATCATTTTTGGTGATTTACTTTTTATTCACTTTTCAGGGTACTTAATTCAACCACCCTTGGCTGTGCACATACAAAACCATTTCCTGATAAAAGTCACTATAGTTCAAGAAATAAAAACATTTATTTCTAGTTCATTTTTTTATTTACTTTTCAGGGTGGTTATTTCAACCACCCTTGGCTGTAACAGGGTTAACAGTTTATTATTTATAGGATTAATTTAATAAAGAATTCATATTAAATATTTTTAATTATCAAAAATATACATCATATTTCTATAATATCAACAAATTTTAATAATATGCAATTATGTTACACCACTATAATTTTTAAATAATTAATTATATTATTAATTAAATATATTATATTAAATATATAAATAATTAAACATTGTTCTAAAGTACCATGTTCAAGATATTTTTTATATTAAATAATACTTATTGAATAAAAATTATATTTTTAATAATTGAAATTATTAGGCATCAGGATTAAGCAGTCCATTTGGTTATAAAAAAGTTGGGTTCCATTAACAATGGCTAAATTTACAAGCAGCAAAATTTTTGTGATTATGGCTAAAATTATCTGTGAATGAATTTAGCAGTCACTGTCATCCACTAAAATTATGGTATTCTTACTCACATATTAACTATGTCATATCAATCAATTTTTCTAGCAGCTTATTAAATAATTGGTTCTATATAAGTTATTTGCATATATTGTTATCTGTGAAAAATCTTATAATTTTTAAGATACTCTTGAACTTCCTAAAACAAAACATGTGTGTTAAAAGCAGTGACAATAAAAGTAAAATGTGACAGTTTAGGGATAGAATTAATTTTGACTTCGATGAAGCATCATTCCATCAACGATTTAGACATGGTAGTGATCCAGCTAATTTATTAGAGCACTGATTAATAGGAAATTTTCAACACATGCATTAGCTATGCAGTTTTAAATTTTGTCAACACTTTGATTCTGACGGATAACTTATGCAATCATGAGCATTAATAACTTACATCCTTTGAATTTCTGCCCATATAGTAACAAAAATTTTTGTAAATGTTTGTTCAAATAACTGCCTTTCTTTTACTTAATTCATCAAGAAATATTAATTTTTGGTTGTAACTGAGAGGCATGTGGAATGATATATAACTTGGCCTGCACTTCCATTTTTCATATGGGTAACACAAAAGATAAACTCCATGTATGAGTTATGCTCAACATCTGAGCATTGAGTAGTGTGGTATGACCTGGTAATTGTAGTGGCTAATAAATACAATGCATCATTAACTGCTAAAACTTCAGAAAACTTATAAATATATTTTGTTTGGGGAATCTGTTTTAGCTGTACAGATATTTAGTTGCTTCTAGCTGCTAATTTTAGCTGCTTTTAACAGAAGTTTTATGGAATTGACCCTAGGTATATTAATTAATTACATAATTTAAGGTTTATTTCTAATAAATGATCATAAGAAATGGTGAGTTATACATAATCGATACCTACTTATCCTACACTAATGTCTATATTTAAGAATTAAAAATTAATTAAATAAATTATTTTATATTACATTTTTTAGAATATATTATTTTGCATGTTTTTACTGCCTTTAACGATTAATATTTCAGAATAAAAATATATAGACAGACATAGTATATTATTTAAGTGAACATACCATCTATAAAAAAGTCTTATCTTCAAATTTGCTGTTGGTCTAAGTTTCGATTCCTAATCTGATCTCAGGAAAATAAAATAAAAGTTCTGCTACATGTGGAATAAAAAATAATGTTCCAATATATTTCAACAGACAATCCATCTGCCTTTCTCAAGGAAAACAGAAAGAACTGAAAACAGTACAAATGGTAAGCATCATTGCCTCCCACTAACATTACAATAAGATTGCATAAGCGAAAATTACAATCTGAATATAACTTACAAAGTAAACATGTATGCAAATCGAAAAAAAAAATTTAGCAGGAGTAGAAATAAAGTTTACAAATTGATTCACAGGCTTTAATACAATAGGCTGTTATAAAGTTAGGATAGATTAAAGTCTTGCGGTCAATTAATGATTCACATTCTATTAGTAGCAATAAATCATTCCTCAATTGTAATCTAGTCATCGCAGAACTTTTACTTTATTTTATAATGAATGCAATGTGCAACTCATCCATTTTAAATTTATATGACCTCAAATTTAATTTATAATAGATAGATTTTAACTAAATTGATTTTGCTGGAATAAGATACTTCATAACTTATGTCTTGGACTTTAAACAACGGACCAACTCTGAGCATCTTTTCAGAGAAGACTTTATATTACTAGTTTAGTCTTTAGATTCATTTTTAAAAAGAATATGAATGACAAAGTTGTAAGTGATTTAGAAAATTATTATATTGATTATGTTAAAATTTGTTTAATGTTATAATGTGCAACATTAATATATATATATATATATATATATATTTCAATTGAGAATTTGCATAGTACACATGTATTTCCACACGATTTCACTATATTTCATTTATATTTACACATACTACTTTTCTAATAAATGTATTTATAGATAAATTGTCACTATTTATTTGCATATAACTTAACAACAAACCCTAACCACAACTAACTTTAAAACATAATAAATACAAGTAGAGTTACTATTAAATCGAGTTTTCCAGTCTCAAAACAATGTTCACATTGGAATTATTTTTTAATATCCAAATTATACATTTAAATACCGACAATATTTCTAAATACAATATTTAGAAAGGTATTGAGAAATTTTTTATATCATTTTATTTATGAGTACTTTACACAAAAATTATTTTGCTAACTATTGGTAATAATTAAAAACATTTGTAATTATAAAGTTATTACTTTTTTTAAATAAATTTGTTTGTCAGAAACATTAATATTATAATAAATGTATAAATTTTTGTTTCAAATAATTTAGACTCAATAATGTGATTTGTATTTTTTTAATTTTTAGTTAATTAACTTTTTTAATGTGTCAAAAATTTGTATATTTACATAAGATTGAGTTATTCTACTTTTTGGCATAACTTTTTTGTTGCTTAATTTTTTTTAAATGTGTACGACTCTAGGACCTCCTTATATATGTTTTAAGTTTTCCTTGTTATTTCTATGTTTTTGTACTTTATTTTGTTTATTATTATTTTATACATTAATAATTTTTCATTGGTTTCATTCTCCTTGTCATTTATCAAATTTTTTGCAGTACTAATATGTTTTTGGTTATCTATTCTATGTTCTTGAATGTATTGTTACTTATTCTAGTTAATTAAAATTATTAAATTATGGTATTATTATTATAATGAAACTAATTTCTTGGGCGGCACAGAAGTTACCCATCACTGTTAAAAAGACAACATCACATTAAGTGTTAATAATATAATCGACCATTCATGTAATATGATAAATTAATAACAATAAGTATTCGAATTGGTTGCTGTAACATCCAAGCATTTCAGTGTTCTTCTTGATGATCAGGAACGATTGGTGCGCATACTGCGATAGGGAGACATCTCGAATGTCAGCCAAGTGTTTTGGGCTTTTAAAAACAGACTTGACTTTTTATTATACTCCCAACGAAAATATGTCCTAGGTGGCTTCTCTAGCATTTAACAGTGACCAACAATTCGATCCGAAAAATATGTATTTTTCCATTCATACACTAAGTTACTAAAATGTGCAGGATCCCCATAGTAATATCGTTAAAACCATTAAGTTGAACATAACTTTCGGCACTTACCATGTCATCAAACAATAATGGATCATTTAGACATGGCCAACCAAACTCATTTTGAGCTGACTAATAATTGCAGTAATGTCAGTTAACATGACCGTTTAATTGAAACAATGCTTCATCATTCCAACACAGCTATGCCGGAAATCTTACATTTTCATTGCATTTTCCAAAAATATTTGGCAGAATTCGTGCCAGATATTTCGTGAACTATCCGGATTTTTTTTAGACATTCTAGTTATGTAGACTTTGAAAAATATATGTCGCAATTAAGTGACGATTCTTTGTAGTCATTCATTGCGATCTGTCAGAGTGAACCACCTTTCTGATGAAACCAGTTTCTTCGAAGTGATTAAATAATTTTGCAAGATTTAAATATAATAAAATATAGATTTCTACAAAATCGCGCTTCCTGTTTTTACTAATAGGAAACTTCTGCGTCACTGTGCATTTTTAAATGTACATGATGTCATTTGTGTAAATTATATATTATTTCTAAATGTCACATGTCATGATTAATTCATATTTTGCACATTCGAAATGTATATTCTGTCTTGTTATTTCAAATGTAACTTTTTCGGTTTATTAATATTCCATGTTAAGCTGTCATATTCTTATTTTTATTATTGTATATATGGTTTATTATTGTACATAATGTTTTTGATATCCTAGTTAGGTGGTTTGCCATTTAATAGAAAGGTTCGATTGCCTGAAAATAAAAAAAATTCTGTATAAGCATGTTCGTACAATGTTCACAAAGTTATATATGAATGCATATATATACGAACAGATAAAAAACAGATACGTTTAAAGATAATAAATCTTCCTTTTTTATTCTGCTTAGAATGGAGGGGATTGGCAAATATAACTTCCCCACTGACACAGTATATGATGGTGAGATGAAAGACGGGATGTTCCATGGAAAAGGGACACTCCAATTTCCAACAGGGAGCAAATACATTGCAACATGGGTCAATGGCATCGCAGTTGAAGTTAGTTTAAGAATGTTGATTTTTAAAAGAAATAGTTATATATTATTTTGTCTAAAGGTAAGTAGTGTACTGTTATATACATTTAAAATTTACTATGATTGGTCCGCACTATTACTATGATATAGAATATAACCAATGTTGAAACATTGATTTTGATACAAAAATGGCAACAAAGGTGAAACAAAATTTGAAACAATTTTATTTTTTTGAGAATTAGATCGTAAAGTAGATAACCTCAACCGAAACATGTCAAACTGATCAAGGGGGATTCGATCACGAATGAAAAACTAATGTGTTGATAATAATTAATCATATGATTAAATGACAACTTTATAGTGTTTTTATGGTCTACTACATGAATGATATTTTGAATTCTATTTAACCATAAATATAATTTTCTCTTAACTTCTTAGTATTTAGTGTAATTTTTAATCTAATCAACAATAAATATAGCTGTAACAGTTATGATTATTTCTGAAATTAAATTAATGTTTTTATATTACCTAACATAGAACATGGATTAATTTCAAAATAATTTGTTTTTGATTAATTTTTTATGAATGTTTTCTTCTCTAGGGTAAATATGTTTTCGCGGACGGTCTACAATACAGTGAAGATAATTGGGAGTATTGCGACGGCTATGATCGACGTTTCAACACAGAAATCAACAATGGATTGAAACCAGCGGGTATGGGAAGCCCATTATTTGTATTTTGTCTCATAAGAAAATGTTGAACATAAATCCTTTGTTCCCATCTAGTATTACTAAAGAAAAAAAATTAATCTGCAAACCTAGTTAGTCACCTAAATAAAACTTCATGACCATATGGCATAGAAATCAGTTTAGAAAGAACCAAACATATTTTCAATAAAATCGATGTCCAAAATTAATGGGTAGACTCTTGAAGTGATACACAACTTCAAGGATTAGGGTATATTCGTATAAAACCTAAAATGCTTTCCAGATAATAGTACAGACAGACAGTAGTACATACAGTAGCAGCACTAACGCGAGTCAAGCCTCTTTTGAATGACAGAAATATTACACTTGATCCCCAAAATAATACTTTTCTTCGCATGTCAAACTGGAGAGGAAAATTCATCTGATACACTCAGCATGTCACAAGCAAATACATATTGCGCAGGGTCAAGCAAACTATCGGGCACTTCGCACTATTGTCCAATTGCAGAAACTGAAACGATATGGCCACGTCATCAGATCTTCATATCTTATAAAGGCAATCTTACAAGGCACACTAGCTATCAGAAAATATAAAGAGGCAGGCATGTGATTTTTCCGGAATTTTAATTAATTATAAATCACGTGCATGAAGATGGTTGTAGTGTAAGGACAACATTGGAGCGTGGATTCCCAGCCCCAGCAATCGGCTAAGAACAATGGAGAAATGGTTCAAGGTCTACCTGTAGTGCCTAACAAACCTCTCCTGTGTTACGGGATATGGCATGACTGCTCTTACATCCATTTAAATTACTGTCACCTTTAACTTTATTTAAGACATATTCATTAAAATCGTTTCAATGTATGTATTGTAAGATTACTTTTCTGACACTGCCGTCATTGACCTCTGGCACCAATCTCAGATGAACAACTAAAATGTGAATGAGTAAATTTCATTGTTAGCAAATTAATCATACAATACATGGAGAATAAAACTTATGAAATAACATTTTCTATATTTCTTTACTTTAAAAAGTGAATATATGCAACTTGTCATCGAGACATTGGTTAAACCTACATGGAATTTGGGATACCACCTCAATTACCCAACTTTGACGTTTTCCTAAAGACATTTTTACATAAAACCCCTGCTCACATGACCTGCCTTGAAAAATTCCCTTTTTCGGAAAATCGTAAACTTAGTTTTTTCTAAGAATTTTTCCCTGAATAAATTTGTTGGATAGTTTGCAAGAAACATATTTTTTAAGAAAAAATTATTATATTGTTCGTATCAACAGCCATTGAAAATTTAAGATTTTTGCTATAAAACAATTTTTCCCCTAAGAATGATTATTCAGACGAAATATGTATTGCTATATTAGTAATAGACACATCAAATTTGAGCATTGAAAAAACTTTATAATTATTGCGGCAATTTATGCAGTTCTAACCGGATATGTTAAAATGTTGAAATTATAAATATGATTTCCAACAATTTCAGATTCATGTGAAATAATTTTCATGGTCACACATGGTGTATATATGTAACTATTCCGCCAAGTTTCAGAGTGATATATTTATCAGAAGCACATTACTTAGTTCATAAGTCGATATTATTGCCAGGTCCTGTATAGACCTGATCACGTGACAATAAATTAGTGCTAAATCACCGTGAAAGAAAGAGATATTATAGTTACAACCTGTTTATTTATATTATAGTGTGTGCAATTAATTACTCATTTTGTTTTAACCGATAAATGGGAAATCAGTGGAATAGTACAATAGAAAAGTTTGTAGAGAAAAATATATATCTTCACAATGCTATAAAGTATATTGCGCACATAAAAATATGAAAACAAAAGGTTAATATATATATATATATATATATATAATCAGAACAGCGTATATAAATGATTTTAAACTTAATAAACACAGTAATCAACTGGTTATTCCATCTGCATACCAGTTTCGGGGTTTTACCCCTCATCAGTACGGTGTAGGAATCAAACCTGCAATCGAACGACTGGAGAGCGAATGTTCCCTAACTGGTAGATTGATTCTCTCACCAATCGTTAAGTTGATAGTTTGATTTCTACTTTGTACTGATGAGGGGTAAAACCCTGAAACCGGTCTGCAAATGGATTAACCTGTGGATTGCTGTATCTGTCAACATTATCATCATCTCTGCACTATTGTATCACCGATTAAAGATTTATAACGATATATCATTCTTTAGTTTTGTACATAATTCTAAAAAACGCGAAATGTAGATTTTTTAAATTTTGAAACTACGCTCTACCATAAAAATCGGTAAATTAAATTTTTTTACCAAATAAATTTAGAACGTGTCCATAATCTAATAATCCGCTATGTAAACATTAATAAAAGGCAACAATATTTTTCTTGCAAACAGTAAATTTGATTGATTTTCAATAAGATGTAATTTTAAAGGACGAAAGTGAAGTGAAAATTTCAGCAACAAAATTTGGTTCACCTGCTCCAAATTTCAGTTTGACAGTTAAGTAGTTTTTTAACGGTTTTTTAAAGGACAGTATCAAAATTAATAATTCAAAATTGTCCATTGGCTTGTAGGTCGATCACAACTGACCAATGACAGTCCTCCCCGAGTTATCCCGGAAGGTTGCTACGACTGTGGGGATGGCTTCTACAACCCAAACACCCGCGTTGTTGTTGACTATAAATTCAAATTTCTGCGAAATGCAGGTGAGATACACAAAGCGGTTTAGTGACACTTGTAAGATTTTAAGATTTTAGTCTTTAATGGTGACGATAATCTCTCTGAGAGAGATGTTTTAGATCGGAAAAATTATGTTACTCTTCGTGCTGATCGTATTGACCCCATAGCTATAAGATAATTCAACTTTCCAAAACCATTCTCAGTATACAACACTTGGAAAACGTATCAGCCACTTATTTTATAAAATGAAAATTAGGCGATCTTAAAGATTTTCGGCACATATTCCAAAAATGACAAAGTTCGTTGTCCATTTCTCCGTATTTAAAAAAATGTACATAAGTTATCAATACATTTTATTACAGAAAATATTATGACTTAGTTATTTTTGGATATGATTTTCAAAAACTGAAAAAATAAAATTGGCTACTGGTTCAGCTAAATTGAAATGGTTCTCTCGGATTGATTTTCGCTTTAGACATAAAGATCTGAGTGTCAATTTAGGGTTTTGTGCTGCACGCCAATCTGTATTTATAGTAGTTACTGAGCAGCTATTTGAGCGAATGCCCCTCTTCGTGCTACAGTTTCATTTTTCGAATTCGCTGCCAAATTTCGATTTCGTTTGGTGAAATCATTAAAAAAAATCTGGAATCCCAATTCTAAATTCCCAAATTCAGATTCTGACGTTGCAAATATAGTGAATACTCCCGCTTTATCAATAAATCAGCAAATTGATATTGATGAAGAGAATCTCAATTATGTTTATTTTTGGCAGAGTCTGATACTTTTGTTGTGTGAACATTAATGAATTATGGTCAGCAACGCTGTCTTGTTCCATAGTTAATCTGCTATATGGATATAGGATGGTAAAAAAGGTTTACTCTTTATTAAAATGCGTTGTTTATGTGAAAACTGACTTAGAAAAATATTCAATTTTGAAATTGACTCTATTTTGCCGATTGAGCTATAATTTAATTAAGTGTTCTAATATCATCGAATATGTTACGAATTGTTAGAATTGTTTGATTACGACTAATACGTATGTCTAATTATATTACATAATTACATTACGTTGAACCTTAAAATATAAATTTTGAAAATATTGTTGTTTTTCGAATCCACCAAAGATTTAAACAATAGTACATCTAGATGATCGGTATTTTAAAACAATGAACTAACTTTTTTAACCCTGTATATGCTATTATATAACATTTTACTCATATTATTTAACTCGTAATCACTAAACAATTAATAAATAAACATACAAACTTATCAACCAAATAAGTTTTAGTAATAATTACGAATTTCATTAACACAGTTACTATAAAAATTTATATGAATTATATTTTTTCATGTATATAAAAACTATAAAAATTTTAAACTATGTTTTTATTACAGAGAATATTATATATTTTTAATGTTTTTATTTACCAAATTCATTCGTTTAATACATTTGCAATTATTTTTATTGTAAAATTTGTCATGTTACTCATTTTTATTATGAGTCGTATAATAATTTATATACATTATTTGACAAATCTACTATGTATTAATTATTTCTTGGCTATATGTTTATATTCGAAATAAAATTGATTGGAACCATCAATCAGGCAAAATCAGCTCACCAGATAGAAATAAAAGAAATAAATCAGAAATAATAAAATATAAATCAA
>JAUZND010004070.1:0-10484 GCA_034780555.1 Coelogynopora nodosa
ACCTGCAATCAATTTAGTGTGCCTATGTACTACCTGCAATCAATTTAGTGTGCCTATGTACTACCTGCAATCAATTTAGTGTGCGTATGTATCGACCCTACCTGAAGCTGTGTCTTGGGCAGATGGTGGAGAATCTGAGGTATCTGATTAGCTATCAAACAGACCAGGTCGTCCGACGAGGCCGCTAGAGGGCCGCAAGACTCACTCCAAGAAGTGACGTCATCCGGGGGTAGAACTGAGAGGAAGCGGCGGTACTCCTCGCTCACGTGTCTGCAATCCAAAGTGAGTCGGACGGTCGAAGTTGATATAACCAAAATAAATGTGGAAAATAAGACATTTATTGCCAAACGCGTTTTTAAGATCTTGTTTTCTTTATCGAGGCATAAATTAATATATTAAAATAACACAAAACAACTATTTAATTAATCAATATAAATTGAAAATATTAAATAAAAATAATCAATAGTTTAAAATGATAACAACAATTTATATATATTTCAAAGAAATCATTAAGCCGATTGTATGAAGAAAATAGTAAGGTAAAAAAACAACACCATAAAAGTATTATACAAAATCACCATGACGTTTTATTTATTGAAATAAAATAATCTTCCGGAGAAATCGATAATCTTTAGACCAGTTTGGATTGGTATTACTAGGGTTACTTGCATGGCATTTTCACTATGGCCTCGTTTATTGAAATGTTTGGTTAATCAAGGAGCATTTATCAAGAAGCAGTTTATCTCTGTTAAAATGTTAAAACTTCCGATAATATGGAAAAATAAACCTAATTCAATTTTTTTAAAACAAATATTTAGGGAAGGGAAAGCTAGGAGAGGGATAGGTGTCCCGGCACATCCTGGCAATAGCTAGGGGAGGGATAGATGTCCCACAACACCCTGATAATTGCTAGGGGAGGGGTAGATGTTCAGGAACATCCTGGCAATAGCTAGGAGAGGGATAGATGTCCCACAACACCCTGATAATTGCTAGGAGAGGGATAGATGTCCCACAACACCCTGATAATTGCTAGGAGAGGGATAGATGTTCAGGAACATTCTGATAATTGCTAGGAGAGGGATAGATGTTCAGGAACATTCTGGTAATTGCTAGGCAGGGGGCACAACCAAAACACCCCTTACCGTCCTCCAGTCATCAGATTCTCTTCTCCCTCGGGTGGGCTCCTCTCACACTCGACACCCTCCTCAGATGATGACGTCACTTCTACTCCTCCAATACCGCCACGTCGACTGCCTTCACTGCGTTCTCGATTCTCTCTGCAGAGTGGAGGGAGGTGGAGGTAGACTAAATATCTAGAAAACCAATCAATAAAATCTATATTTACAACAAATAAACTGAAACACAATTTAGCCGCCAAGACACAGCGGTCTTTGTCTTCCGTTTCTCCCTCAGAATATATAGGAGCCCAACCAACCGAGTTAAATCCAGTCTTAACTGGTTCAGGTTGAGCTTCCTCCTCCTCCTCATCAACACAGACCACACAGCACAACAAGCTCACCTCTCCAGACAAATAAGACGACTCTTCGCGTCGTTCAACTCGCGTCTGACGGAGGCAACCTGCGCGTAGAGATCTTCCGATTGTCGCTCGGATTCCTCCAAACTTTCCGTCTGAAAGGAATTATAGCACAGTATTGACTCATACTCCTGTCCCGTATGTCAGTAATATTTACCATTAAATTTCTTTACTAAAAGAAACTGTTATTTTTTTATAGACAAGTTGTATTTTACGGGTATTTATTTTGGTTATTTTTATCAGTTACGAAATATAGTATCATGTTACGATATCGTTGAGCTAAATATAAACAGATTTATCAAAAACATGACTACTAGTCTACATCATCAATTAGGTAAAATTAGCAGTCAACAATATTTTCAAATCAATGGGCGGAAATTATCGATTAATTTGAACTATTATTTCTTATCTAATTAATATCAGTGGTCGGTAATGCTATTTTCAAGTTTTTCAATTTTTTCAATATTTGGCAATTGTTTGTTAAATTCATTTATTAATTATGCATGATGATATCTGAGCTTCTTATTCAATTCCCTTTATAATTCCGCTGACAAGCTAGTGATAAACAATCCAGTTCAGTGTATTGTCTTCGATTGAACACAAAATGAGAAGTTCGCGCTTCGTCCGCAACCAACACTCTATAAATAGCAACTTTTTTCATCAATTTGCACAATGTCAAGAAATCAGGCCATCAACAGCGAATGCATCATTATTCTGAAACGATGTTCTTATCACAGCTCTACATGGTACAATCATTGCAAATACATTACGTTCAATTCAATAATAATAAATACAATGCGGCTAGAATGAGCGCAGAGAGAGATTTATTACACAAACAACAGATCTATACAGCTTGCGTATGTTTGTCATTTCAATCAACTAAATGTGACATCAAGTTTATGCGGAAACAAAACAATAACTCATGATACGTCGGCAAAATGGGAAATGTTTTATATGAGATAGATTTTCTCGATATTCAACAGTGTTCGTTAAAGTTGCTCCGTCCAGCGGGTGACTCATCATCTAAATAGCTCGAAGAAGAGCGGAAATCCTGCTTGATTCTTATTGGTTCGTCAAATAATGATTGATTATCTCTAACATCGTAACCATTATTTACTCTATAATATTATAAGGAGAGCGGTAGCCTAGCGGTAGAGCTCCTGCCTTCAAACCAGAAGGTAGCAAGTTCAAGCCCCGGAACGTACTCCTGGCTTTAACAAACTGATTTGCGCTGCAGCATTGAAATAATTATCTATTGATTAGTAATTAAGAAATATATATATATATCCCGGCAAAAGCGTGAATCGCAATTTACCCTAGATATTATTAATAACGGGGTATGCCACATAATTATATATAGAAAAGTGATGTCACTTCTACAACTTATTCACAAATTTCCAATTTAATTTATGTTCCTTTCCCACCAAATTGAAACACAGTTCCAAAAGCAACTTTTCACTCGTTTCCAAAGTAACCAAAACACGCAACCCATGACAAACCATTCCCCAAAACTCAGTTCTCATCGGCACGGGATGCTTCGCTAACAGCGAGACCGCCTTCATCAACTTCCGCCTCCTTCAATCCCTGGGCGCGGCTCTGGCCTTCGCACTCTCCTGCTTCGTCTGCTTCGAGGTGAAGATCTACGTACTGCTCTCCCTGATGGTGCTCAGTGGGGCCACCTATGTCCCCGCCGAGCGCCGTATTCGTAAACTATGGAGCTGTGCTGGTCAACCGGACGACGGTGGGGATGAAGCGGAGGCGGAGGGGAGGCCAGAGGCGGATGGGGAGGAGCGACATCGTCTGCAGGAAAATGAAAAGGAACAACGGGAGAGTTACGACAAGCTGGGTAAGTGGGCTGAAGCAATTTGTGTTTCGCTGATGTAAGCCTCCCAGTCATGGAGGAAGAGGGGGTGTTTAGTAGACATTATGACATTTTTTAGTTATTGGAAATGTTTACTTAGTACCGTAATTAAAATAATTAATTATTGCAGTTATGTATATGTGCCTTACAATTACATTACAATTACATTACAATTACATTACAATTACATTACAATTACATTACAATTACATTTCAATTACATTACAATTACATTACAATTACATTACAATTACATTACAATTACATTACAATTACATTACAACTACATTACAATTACATTACAATTTTATAATTACAAAAGTATTAAATAAATAATAATACTTGTAAATGTTTATTTTCATGAAAATTAAAGCATGAATAAAATATTTAACCTTCAAAGCATTTTGAATTGTATTTAGTCTCATAATTTTGTTTTTACTGTTTGTTGACAATAGCCCAATAGTTTTAAATAGTATAACAATGACACCAAATTCATTCTTGAATATTCTTATAGTTCTTTTCACGATAATAGTTTAGCAAGTGTACTAATAACACATTATTTTACTTTCGAAATTAAGTGTGATATAATTCTAAACACTACATAAATTTTAATATTAAAAAATAATGTTTCAAAAATATCTGCGCCATTGTGAACATTTACAAGAATTTTAGAGGTTACTGTCTTCTTGACATACTGGAACCAGCGTCCCTCTGTACGGCAAATATTAAATAAATCAAAGTTTTGATCAACTCTTCCTGTGATGTAGGAGACCTTGCTCCATGCAGCTAATAAATCAGTTGAGGTGAAAACAGATGTTGCAGAATCACATTGACTCGTTTGTTTTTTCTAGTTTAACTTTATGTTGAAAATAAATATTTTACACGAGACAATCCTATATCAATCAAATAGCTTACAATACTTATAAATTGTTATGATCGGATCAAAATTGACTTGGAGTGGGGAGAGAGAATTGGGTCTAAGGAAACCTGAAATTGATTATTGTGATCGTGGATGACTTAATCTTTTGACAGATATCGATTATGACAGATATCGATTTTACTCAATTGTTGACTATAGGCCTACATTTATGAAGGTAAATGGAAAATTGTTGAGATCTTATTTTAAAGGATTGGGGAGAATCAATTTCCTTCAATTATATTGTAAACATTGGTTAATCTGATAGTATCCGCTCAAATGAAATACAGCCGAAGGTAATAAATATATATATATATTTGAATATTAATATATATATATGTTTTTTATTAAAAAATTATTTGATTAAAACCACATATTCTATTCGTTAGCAATTGAAAACTTGCCCTAGTTTGAAGTGTCATTTTATGAGGTGTTTTATTATACTGCATAATGAATATTTAATTTCGTACACTCTTGGGACACCTTTTGCACATTTACACTCATAAAGTTCCCAAATTGTCCCCTTCAAATATTTCAACTATGGGACCTAGAGTTTGAATATTTGCTTTTCATTAATCAAGCGAAAACATATTTAATAATTATTTCTGTTCTAAATATGAAAGAATAATAGTAGGGATGGTTCAGAATGGATTACAATATCAACGTAAGTATGTATTTGTCATGACGTTTTTCAATGCTAATGCCAATATAGCTTTGCCATATATATACTTCGTTGACTAATAATCTAAACAAATATAGTAAAAATCATCAAACAACCAAATGATAAGTTTAAAAAATATATATCCGAACTATTATCTGAAACTTGGTTACTTATAAATAGTATAATAATATAATGTTTTATGTTGTATACTATATGTATCTTTATATAATACTTTATAATGTACCGTATACTTTCTGTGATAATATGTTTGTAATTCATATGTTATCAAAATGAAAATTTCTTCAATTTGACTAATGTCTTTAACGAACAAAATTTAACGAACAAAATTAATATTGCGCAACTTATTAAATTAATATATGGGCATTTGTGTACCAACTATTAAAATATGGATACTATTATGTGGACTGAACTGCATTGCTAAAAACATGACAATGATTTAAAAATCTTAAAAGCCTAAAATATGAAGTTAAAAGGTTTCTCTCAATGAAGAAACAGGAAATAGGAAGTATTTATATTTCTTGTTGCCGGTTATTAATCAATGATTTTTAACTGAATCGATTGTAATATACAGTCTAATGTGTTAAGATTTATTAAATAAATCAATCCATGGTGCATTAAATGTATTTGTAAAAATAGAGATTGTCCTAAATGTGTTTCTAATAGATTTGTTTTTACTAATATTGACTGAAAAAACGGGATTAGTTCAGCTGTTATTAATATATTTTCTTTCGTTTTAATTGGATTAATAAAAATTATAGTTTCAATCACAACAATTTTTAACAATAATTGGTAATTCATTCGTTCATTAAACATTTTAATTTAATTTTTTGCACCCGAAAATATTATACTTATTAACTAATAGCATTATATAAATAACTTGAGTTAACATGAGTAAGAACAGTAAAGTGTAAAAGCAACGTTAAACTTTTATATATTTTCGGTTTTGTTTAACATGATTTTCGCATTGAAGATTCCTCTGATGTGAACATATTTTGTGTGACACTTTTCTGATTCGTCTTATTATCTGAGTATTTCTGTTATGTCTATCTTTCTCTTTGTCTCACATCCATATTTAATAAATTTATAAAAATCACTTTGAAGGTCCATGTTTTGCAATAACTTTGCGTGTATATTATAATTTCCTATTTATAAATATAAAAATCGTTTATTTTAATTTACACAAATATTCACTGTATAATTTTCAAAATAAAATTATATTAATAACTAAAACAAGAATGTAAACGTTATATAACTCCCAAATTATATATTTAATGAATTTTCGACACTCTATCGTATGTCTTATTGCAAAAGATAAATGGTTTGAAGATACCAATGAATTGAAATTTAAATACTGTTAAAATATTTAAATTTAAATACTGTTAAAATAATTAAATTTGAATACTGTAAAATACTTAAATTTAAATACTCTAAATATTTAAATTTAAATACTCTAAATACTTAAATTTAAATACTCTAAATACTTAAATTTTAACACTTAGTTCTGTAAACTATGTTTTGTAAACTATGTGGACAAATATATATCAGAGAAACAAAACATGAATTAAAAAACATTATCGAGCTAATATTATGGGTTACATAAAATCACCTGCAATGGCTGCACGTTATCTATAACTTAACATAGAAAAAAAATCAATTCCATATTTACCTTTTAAAGGGGAAATTATTGAAAAAGCTATTGACAACACAGATAGATTAATTAGAGAAGCGAGTTGGATTTATAAAATGACACCAGCTATTAATCGTGATCATGGATGGGCTACGTCTTTAACAAATAAATTGACTAACTAACATTTTAAATATAATAAAGACTTCTTATAGCATACTTACATTAACATACTCTTGCAATTATATACATAAGTGATAACAATTTATATTTATTAATCTTTACTAACCAATTTATATTGAAACACTATACTGTTTTATATAATCATATTCAGAGGAATTCTTTATGATTTATAAATAATTATACACTCCATCTATTTATTAAGTCTTTCAATCTGAATATGGTTTCAGTATTTAAATTTAAATTTATTAGTATCTTCCAACCATCTTTTGTAATAAGACTACCACGGAATCTAGAAAATTCATAAATATAAAATTTGGAGTCATATCCTACATCTTTACATTGTTATTTTACTGATTTAAAAATGTATTATTCACTGCTTTCGTATAATTTTTAATGATTTGGTATGATTCAGTACTTATAAAGAAATATTTTCCTGTAAATAATTATTTTTAAAGTATATTTAAATATTGCAGTATTCCTTTTTTCGTTTCAGATATTTAATGATGCCATGCTTGAATCAGATTCTTCAACATTTCGAAAAATTTAACCGTTTTAAACAATAAGTGTTTTTGTTATAACATTCAATGCTATCTCTGAATACAATAATATTGACTCGCCCATCTTAGAAATGAATTGAACGGACAGGTGTGATAAGAATTATGTTGTGTTGAAACGTGAAATAAACTTGCTTATCTACATGTCGATTCTTTTTTTTATTTTTGTATTGTTTCAAATGCTAAATTGGTTTGTACGTAAATTGCTATAGATTGTTTTTGTTTTCCATTTAGAAATATATTAATATTCTTCTTTTTGCATTAGACGCAAAATATTGCGACGAGCTCCATCAATCATTTCCAAAGTATTTATTATATCCACTGCTGTTGTCTCAATTATTCAAACGACATACTGTTACTATACATTTAGTGCCAAATTAGGTCTAATTGTTTAGAAATCGTACACATAGATCAACATTTTGCCCAAGATGTTATGTTTTTAAGTTATTGATTTTTGAGGATTACATTAATAAATAATGATTGTTCAAATTTTCATCTTGAGGTTTTTGGTAAACCAACACTACAGAGTATAATAAATAATATAGTAGTAATACAACAATTAAAATTGTAATTTTAATAAAAATATATTTTTAGTGTTGTTTTATATTCTGATCACCTTATGTTTCCGACAAATGTAGAAATGCTCATTGTAATTGGATCATTGATTAGTGTAATGCTCAAAATCATTAGTTAACAAAAGTAATCAAATTTTGCAATAGATTCTCATGTTTGTGCCCATATTTACTTGATTACACCTAATTTTACCCAATTATTGTGATTGCCATATCAGCAGCATTAAAATGATAAAACGTATTTTACAGTATGTATATCAATAAATTAATTAACTTATTTTGTTAAGTTAACTTGGTGGTAATTGTATTTTGTAAACGACTATTAATGATATATATATATATATATATATGTAATCAATATCTATACAAACCTTTGAAATATTTACACCTAACATGTTTTGATTTTTATACAAACATACAAATAAAAGAAAAAATTATATCGTAAATTTTGCATGAGCCGCATCGTTACAATTGTTATAGATTATAAATTATTCTTAGTATTGCGGAATATGCGAAATTCGTAACCTTGTATTTTAATTTCAATACACTATATTATAAATCTTTCGGTTCAAATTTTAATTTTTCTATTTTAGACATATTGTTATTTTAAATGTTGTTTTCATATTATTTATATAAAATCACATATACTACTAAAAATTAGTATATAATGGTAAGTAATTTTTTAATAATTTGAAAGAATAAGGTATAAAAGCAAATTTAGAAAAAGTTTTATCAAATAAGGAACAGCGCATGTTGATACATACGTACGTTATTTTATTTAAAATCATTAAAATCATGTTTTATATAAATATTAAAAAATATAGACCCGATTAAGAAGATAAATAAAGAAATGAAATGTTCGTATATAGTACTCATCTATTTTAATATGTCATCATCATTCCAATTAACCACTTTTAGACCTCACTGTTAAAGAAAAGGCTGCAGGTATATTGTCTTGAGTATACCTGAACCACAATAAGTATTTTCCAAAATAATACAAAATTTAACATCAATAATATCAGTATACTTTAGGACAGTCTGCAAGATCAAAAATGTTAGATATTTATATTTACAATCCCCCTAAAGTTAATATGTTATCAAAATATAAGATGCAATTATTAAAATTATCAAGTTAATATTAAATTTAAAAGGGCACAATATTTTATCAATATGGCATTAACAGGGTTTCATTTTTTTAAATAAAATTTCAAATTTATCTGTATAAAATTGACTATTTATATTAAAACTGTTTGGTTATAAGATATTTGAAAATTAAAAATTAAAAAAAATTACATAAACAATTCTTACTGCAATAAAACAAACACAAAACACAAAAAAATAAAATGTGACGTAACATTTTGACCAATAACCCTCCCCACTACATCAAATTTTTACACCCCTACCTTCTCCCTCGAGTGTGATGTCATTTCAGAACATCGTCTAATAAATTACAAAAATGCTTACCTATCATTTTACTTAATTATTATTATTTTTTAATAAAGTTTTAACATAATATGTTAAATAATTAAAATACTTAGTCATTTTACATATTTGTATATATATATGAATATTATTCGCAAAAGACATCAAAACACACGTTTTATGTGGCGTCATTTTAGTACAGCATTCCATTAAAAAAATTAATTAATTTATTTGATTGAGTTCATTTCAAACAATAATTGAGCAATATGTAATACATTTACCATCATTTTCCATACTTTTATTTAAACGGAAAATAAAAATATATTTATAATTATTCATAGTAATTATAGTAATTAATAATTTTTTATGTAATTATCAATATCATTATTTTACACTTATATTAACATTGTGGGACAATTTTGTAACACTGTTTTTGTTTAAATTAATATGTTTCATAATTTAGTTAAAATTTTTGATCAAAATGCCTGTAGAAGGGTCTTCTCAGTTAAATTTTCTTCCATTTATACTGTTTGTTCTACTAATGACTTCGAGAGATCTGTATAAACATTCACAAACCGTAGAACCAATTGAAGAACCCACTAACATACCGAAACCAAAATTTGAAAATTCTCACATTCCCACTCTTCGATTTCTTTATTGGTAAATATAAAATGATTTTGCATTTTTTTCTATAGTTACTTTTAATGTGTTTCATTTGAAATTTGGTTATATTTAAGTGACTTTTTTGATAATATAAGTAATATTGTTAATAATAATATGTTAATAATACTTTGTACTATTAACTTAGTTCATTTTAATAATATTTCAGTAATATATATTTTTTATCTAATAATATATTATTAATATAGTCATAACCTTAACAGGCATGTTGGAGCATTTTAAAAATGGGGGAGCCTGTCATAGTAATGGGACCTTGATTAAAATTTATTCTAGAATTATATAGCATAAAACTGCAACAAAAATAATTTTAATCTTTTAATTATTTAATATTTTAATAAATAAATAATAAATATTTTAATATTTAATATTAATTATTTTCTACAAAAAGTGGGAGGGCCTAGAGATACTCAGGCCTCCCCAGATTAAAAAGTGAGGGGGGCTGGGGGGGGGGGGGG
>JAUZND010004071.1:0-11904 GCA_034780555.1 Coelogynopora nodosa
TTGTAAAATTACATCTCTTGTAAAATTACATCTCTTGTAAAATTACATCTCTTGTAAAATTACATCTCTTGTAAAATTACATCTCTTGTAAAATCACATCTCTTGTAAAATTACATCTCTTTATGTAAAATTTATGTAAATTTACATTATTTTTATTTAAAATTACATTCTTTTTTATTTAAACTTTCATTCTTTTTATGTAATTATTAAACTCTTATTGTAAATGTACACTATATTGTATTAATTTTACTCGTGTTGCAAAGTTCCAAAAACATTGCAAAATTACAACAAAAGAAGAAACTAATTGCTTTTTGAGTGACACGCTACATATTAATTTAATAACATTAAACAAAATTACTAATGGAGAATCTTAATAATTAAATCAAATAAAAGTACATTAAATATTTAAACCATACATGATTATTACATTTAACATGGGATAATTGAAATATAATCGAGATTTCCAGGTTGTATAAATGCAATAACCAGTTATAGTATATCATTTTGTAAAGTCGATAACATTTTTACGGAAATTATATTTTATTTATTTATTTTTCAACTAAACTTCTGTAAATAACCCGATATTATAACCAGCTATCATTTTAACAGGAATAATATATATTCTATAAATTTAATAAACACAGAAAATATATATATGTCGTATATGTAAATTACTTTTAATATAGCATATTAATGAAGCACATTTATGAATTACGATGTAACAATTTTTTACAATAAAAATTCGACAAGAGCGAAAGCGCTCTTTATTACACCTGCATGTGTATGGCCTACATATTTTACTCTATTTAACTTTTATCAGGTACTTTAGCCTAATATTAAATTATAGATTCTTGTTGCGGAATAGTGTATATATATATACACAATTATATAATATATATATATATATTTGAAATTTATGTCGCGGAACACACCATTTTACAAAGTAGGTAGAATAATAGATATTAATCAAATATTTGTCTGCAATTTTTACTTTTGATTCTTAATTTTATTTTTGGTTCAATCACTGGGATATTTTGAGTTTGCTTAAAAGCAAATACCACATATTGAAGACATCAATTAATCATAATATATTATATGTAGCAAATATTTCGAATTTCAATTTATGAATTAGAGAAATTATTATTATAAATCTTTTACGAAATATATAGCATAATGATCATTTATATATAGAGGGGCTCGATATAGTGAAAAGAGGGGTGGTGGTTATTTAGGATGCGGACCTTCTAAATAGTGGAGGCTTAGGTGGGCAGAGCCGTTTAGTCTGGATCTGCAATATCCATTAATAGTTTCGTCTTCCAGGAAATGTTATACGTATTCCTAATATTCTAGATGCAGTAATCAAAATATTCAAAATTTATATGAATGATGAAATCTTTTCGTTATATGAAATTTTTTTTATGTCAATTGTGTTTTCAATAAAATGCGGTATTCGACAGTCACAAAGAGCATTTTGATCCAAGCCAATTTATTAAGTTTGTGGAGCTTCGTCATTGATATATAGTTCAATAATAATAATTTTTAAAAGTTCTCATTCGAATAGATATAACAAATATGTAACTTTTTTTAAATCAACGATTAAAGTCAATATAATATAACATTTAGTGTATATTAATGTCAACGTTGTCAGTGTGCAAATCCGATTATATACAAACAACTTTTATAATATTTATTAAAAACAACCTTTAATACATTCACTAATATGGCTAATAAGACAATTTCAGCTAATCTATTATTAGCTTATCTAAGGTTTTATTAGGTATTAGTATGTATTATTTATAAAAATATATATTTACCTATTTTTCATACAAAATATAGTGCACTATATTAATAAATATATAATCGCAAATATATACAATTGTCACATTTTAGGTTAGCCACTTAACGATGGCATGTGATCCTATTGAAAAGATTTGTTCACCAAATGCTTATGCAAATTCGATTGACATTATTGTTGAGTAATTTTACGTCCTTTATGTTCATTTTACTTTTTTTTAGTTTAAAAATACATACTTTTTTAATGTCAAAATCGTTTTATTGCTATGTCTGCTTGACGAACTCGTTGCTACTTTCCTATCGTTTTTGAAAATCTTTGTTTTCGGTTTTTATAATTCTGTCACTTTAATTTATCTGTAACAATGTCATTATTTATGTTTGTTTTAATATTAGCTGTATTTTAATTTCCTATTTAACCGAATGTTTTTTAATATTGTCCCATATGCAACATATAATAATATATTGATATAGCATCAGTGCTCGCAATTATAGCACTTAATAGTGAGTTTTCTCACGCACAACTCAAAATAGCCCATTATAAAATATATACTGCCCGCCTTAACAATAATTATCGGTTTATCAACTATTTAAAATCTGATAGACTAATTTTTTCTTTCTTGCACTGACTGTGTATATTAAATATTATGTTGGCTAACAATATCCTATAATTGTATTGGATATTATATATAGTAGCCTATACGAATATCCCATTTTTCAATCGTCATATATTTTGTATATAATTTAATAAACATTTTAAGTCGATTTGTACATAATATTTTAAGTTATACATTTTAGCCTTATTATATATAATACAACATAATAAGTATGAAAAGTATACAATAAGAAAAAAATAATATCATCGACCTATATTATTAATACGAGTATGGATAGTTTCAATACGAGTATATATAAGTACTTAAGTCTTACACTAAATTTTTTTTTTCATCGAATTAAGTAAATATTTGCATGTGAATAAAGGCTTTAGAGCTTATCGTGTTGCATGTTGTACGAGATATTCAATTTCTTTCGTTTAATGAAAACGATTAAGCTAAACACATGTCATGACCTTGCATATATGTCATCATCACATTGAGTGCAGTCTTAATTACTAACGGAGCAGACATGTTTTATGTTCCATTCGTGTTTCTTTGTGTCAGTCTATAAAAATGTACATAAAGACATTCAGCTATACAATGTATATATATATACAAAAAGTAGGATCTGCTCAGCTAACCATTTACTGAGAAATATAGGTTTACTGATTACGTTATAGGTTCTCTATATAATATATTGTGGCATATTATATATATATACTGTAAAATGTTCAGTATATACTTTCAATTTTGGAATCTTTGATTAAATCAATTTATAACTTCATTTTGATGATTCTAACATTCTAAAAAAATTATTTAAAAAGCCCATCAAATATTTAGAACCTCACCTCTATAATATACAAAATATATATTTTGTTATCTATAAATTGACTAACTTATTACCTATATGCAATTAATATAATATTCCGATGAACCAAACTAAGGTCAGGTGACTAAAAAATTGTGTTATATAGTCTAGATAGAGAATCTCTTGGGGGAATTCTATGACGTATAAACCCGGCAATGAGTAGGAAATGCCAATGTGAAAAGAAATCCGTGAAGGAAAGAATGTGGAAAAAAAGCAAGAAAAATTATTGCGTATATAAATAAATATGTATCTAAAACTTATAAACAGGCAGGCATCAATATAAGAATATTGTCGTTCTTTTATGTATCTCTAATGAGCTAAATAGCTTTAGAAAGAAAGATGAGGAGGGTGTAGGTAATAAAGAAGGGAGAGAGAGAGAAAGACAACAATTTCAAACTAAGGAAATACATTTTTTCTTATTAAAAAGATCGTACTTTGTTTTGTATTTACTATAAGTTTCCGTTTAGCATATATATAAAATAAGGGATTATGGCAAAAATTATAAACGCATACATTTTTATTCAATCTGAAATAAATAAAAGTATTTTGAAAAACCTGTTAAACAATTATTTTATTTTAAACAAATAATCCAAGCAAACCAGTATATTTTTTAGATGAGAGAATAATGTAAGTATCTTGGGTGAGTACGTATATATTTTCTTATATGGAGATCGAAGAATGGACAGTGCAAATAACGTTCTAAACAAACGAATATAAGAGTTATTGAACATTTGCAGACACGTCTATATAGTGTGACGTGTTCATTGTGCAATAGTGTTTCATGATGTAAGATATACAACCAGTGATGATTAAGCTATGTTATTATAATGTTTATCATTATGCACGTAAGAGCATTTTCCTACAAAAGCTGCTTCAATTAATTAAAATGAAATAAATATTATGTATACATTAGTTTATTAAATATAATGTATATCCTACATATATTTTTATATTTCCTTAAAATCCATATAGTATATCTAACATATAATGTTCACACCGTGCATGAAATGAACCTTGTTTTTTTATATAGATGTGTTGTAATACTAGACCCGGCCTAAAGTAAGGTATATAGATATAGGCCTATAGTTCTTTCTGTCAAAATCAGTATTGTCAACTTGAAAAGGCTATTTGGCTATAAGTGAAGTATAGGCGACTATATATATATATATTAAATTTGTTGAATATATTGATTTTTGTGAGACAAATAGCTGCTTTCGGTTAAATTATAAAAGGGACTTCGGTGACGTTTTGTTATTAACATTAAAAAAATACACCTTAATAATTGTGTGATTTATCAATAATTGATCGTGATTTGAAAAGGAAAGAAAAGATCATTGACACGTCAACTTATATTTATAGAAAACTATAAAAACATTATGTTTATAGTTGTAAATTGTATACATAGGTAATAAATAGATACGGTCTTTATATAGTCCAAGTGATCGACCACAATTCCAACTGGACTACGGAAGAACGCCGATTAAAAGAAGACCATTACATTAGCTTTTTTAATACCTTAGTTCCTGACGGTATTAATAGTGCCGGAGGGAGGGCAAATTACAAAATTATTTTATGTTTGTTATTGATAAATGTTAAATAATAATAATTTGCATCAATTAATCAATTCTTGTAATATTTGAATATGTAAATTTGTGTGAATATTTTAAATTCATATTTTAATCCATATTATAAAATGTATAATATAAATTTAATCATATTTTATAACTCTGAAGAAGGGTCAGTCGACCCGAATATATAGTTTATTAATTAAAAATCTTCGTTGTTTCTTTATTTTTCTGAAGGGCTTTATTTTTTAATTGAACTTTTACAAACCGTTCCGTCACTTCATATATTTATATTTCCTTATATAGCACGTATTGGAAAATATAGAAGCCCTTAACAAGTTTCAGGGTCATCTCCCCCTTGAAAACCATTTATTTAAAAATTTCTTCTTAAAATCTTTAGAAAACCATTGAATTTCATGAAAGGCGGATAATGCCCCCTGAGAAAGACATTTGAAATTTTATGCTGGACTAAAATTTCGAAGCAGGGTGTATTTCTCTAGTGACTGGAGGGACATTAAACTGTCAGTTGAATAAAAAAAGTACAGAATATGGATAATTCTTTTATTTTTAAACCTGTGTACTTTTTACAGTTATTTACTTGTTATATAGTTTCTGTAATATTTATGTAATTCATGAAATAATTTTTTCACACTTAAATATGCCCCTTGAAAATCCCCTGAAAGTCCCCTGAATTATGAACAGAGAGAAATGTACGCATGACGGTTATAAGTCAACATCTTTTGACGGCATGTATAAGAGTTAACATTAATTTACTGCATAACTATACATTCTCTATAAAAGTCATTATTACGAGTTTTTCAAGTATTTTTTAACCTTTTTAATTTAAGGTTGTCATCAAAATCATTTATCACTCGCAATTTTTACACATACATTATATAGCATCATAACTCATATTACAAAAACGACCATAGATTATAATATTATATATACAGGCTATATACGTTCATTATAAATTTGCATTATGTAAATGTTACGTTTACTTCCGCCGGGATTTGTCTATCTATGATTATAATATATTTGTAAGTCAATTATTTATGTAATAAGGCTAAGAACACCAAACTGTAACCGTGAACAATTACGTTGAATGTTGTTTAATTTAATGTTTAATTTTTGTCAATAATATTGTCTATGTATATATATGACGGATAACTTAACCATTCTATCGAAAATAATAAAGTTACATATATGTGGTTAATATTATAGTTTTAGTTAAACAAGCCATTGAATGCGTATACAGTTTATTCCGCCAATAAACCGAATTTTTATCAAAATTTGCACCTCTTTTATCATCATCATAAAATCGGTTTATTAAAATAATAAAAAAATACCGGAGATAGAACATTAACAATAAAAACACAAAAACACACAATAAATAGCAGGTATAGATAGAACATGTGAACCTCTTTTATAATGTAATCGTATATATACTATACACTTGTTATTGTTGAACAACTTTTGTTAAAAAACTATTTGATTGTCAGTATGTAAAATGGCAGCCAATTTTCATATATACTTAAGTGTAATTATTATCAAATTTTCCCTTTGTGAGTCATCTTAATCTTGCAGCATTAAACTTTCACATTAAGTAATTCCGTATAACGTGTATGTATATACTCACTCAGTTCAGTTTCGAAGAAAATTAAGTAAATAAATAAATAAATAAATAACGTATCGCATATTATAGTTAAGACAGAAAGTTGTAAACAATAAATAACATAACATATATTTCGTCATATTTTCGTGTTTACAAACTACCTCATATGTTTTCATACTACTTTTATTTTGATAAAGACTTATTTATAGTCGGAATGTCCGGGTTAACTTATACTTTTTAAAAAGATAAATTATTTTTTCTATTTTATATACTATTCATTCGGGAATAATATTTTAGAGGAAGTATTTTTATTTAATTAATACTTATAGGTACTATAATTATCACATTATGTTAGATGTGAAAAAAAGTTGAAGGGCAATTCATTTAAACATGCGCTGCAAAATCATGATGTGATGTAGCCTATACAGTGTTGCCACAAGCTGCGATATTTGGACAAAAAGCTGCAATATGCGATATTATTGGCATTACCTGCGAAATATATATATATATTTAAATGTCTCGTTTCTTTAAATTGTTTATTTCCCTTCTCTCTATGTCACTTCAGGAATGAATTTTTCTCAGTTCAATCACCAGGAATGAATTTAAATATGTATATTTTTGTATTCTCATTCATTATGCAATATTTTTGTGAGGGGATCGGAGGGATACTCCCCACTATTCCGAAAAAGAGAAAAACATTAGCCCCGATGACTTTTTTAAAATTAAAATAAACAATTTTGTTAATCAATTTTTTTAATTAGTATTATAGTATACATGCTTTTTATACCTACCTATTATACATGAATTTAGTATATAATTTATCTTTTTCAAAAAAATAAACTACATGAAACACATAGTAATTATGAACCACCAGTTCTTATAGGGTTAAATAAATGGTTTACATTTTTATATACCTAATGGATAAAAAGTGAATTTTTTTAACTGCGATATTTCTCACCTCCTGCGATATTATTGCCATAATCAGCTGTGGCAACACTGTCTATATTATATATTTCCGATCCATATTGCTATATTTATTATATTAATATAGTATAGTCTGTATAGACTTGTATGTTATACCATATGAAGCTTCTACTTCTATTATATTATAGTTTACAAGATGATTTTGATATAAATTTTTCAGTTTGCAGTGTTTTGTTGATACAATTTTAATTCTTTTAAAAAAAAATTAAAAATATTTTTCATATATAGGTAACGTATAGCTATATAGTAGAATCGAAGTTGCTATATATATTGAAATGCTTTAATATTGATTTACATTTGTAAGGAAATGGTATATTACTCTTTTTAATGAAGTAAGTGTAAACTGGGTGGTTTAAATTTCACGTCATTTATATAGACTAGGTTATTGCATATATAGTCAACACAAATAAGTAATGTGCTGTTATACATATACTTATACAAACATGTGCATTGGTGTTCCTTTTGATGGAAGCACGACCTTTGCCAGGATAGGCAGGATATCTACAGACAGATGTTGAATTGATACATTTTGTACATGACTGAATTGCACAATCTGCTCTTACTATATATATATATATATTATAATAGTTATCCTGACTATATAATTACTTTAGTTATCATATAGACAGTGTTAGATATATAGCCGGAATGCGATAATTATATAATTTTACTGAACATAAAAAGTCATATCCGTTTAGTTTAAGCATTTACGTAAAGACTGAAAAAACATTGATGAACTGGTTTACAAAGGGTTTTCTCCTATATATATATATACTTTCTTTATTCCGTCCATCCCAATTTCTCCTAGTCACGATTACATCAATTCCATCAAATGAGATGCAACCGGGTTTACACAGAGGAAGAAGAAGAAGGTAGAAGGGGGGTGAGAGCGTGCTGTGTGAATTGAGACAGCTTAGGCAAGGCGCGGTAGATGTATCGATTCAACCCCCACGTCCTCACTCCCCTAAAACTTCCCATAGTTACTCAACCGCCGCTTGGCAATACTCAAGAAAGAAGTATATTTGCATCAAAGAAAAGTTGAGCCGTAGAAAAATAAGCGTGAAATAATCAGCGCATATAAATATCATTGGAGGGTGACTAAATACGCGATGTATAACTGGATAGAATTTGTGATATATAAGAAGGAAGACACCCCTGTCAATATACTCTCATAACATTAGGATTGAACACTTCTAAATTGGAGTGGTTTCCAATAAGTGGTTGAAAAGCTTCAATTGTTTGTATAGAGGCACTGCAATTTTTTCTATACGTAATTTTTTTAATCTATGTAATGACCGTCATATTACTATGGCGTAAGTTTAATATATTATTTATGCACGATAATGAAATAATCGTTGGAATAATTATATTATAAGTTGAATAAATGTTACAAATAATTATGACTCGAATGTCCTTTAAATAAATACTCTCCTTTAAAATTGGGAAAGAATCAAATATTAAACATAGCTTGTTTAATTTTTTTCTTCATATATGCCTTCTATATATATTGTATACGAGTGTAAACTAAACTAAATCCTCCATAACAGCCTATATGGATGTCGTTCTATAAGTACTCACAAATTGTAAATAATAGCAAACTATATTAAAAAGATCCATATAAAAGTGTTTCTCCCTCACTCACCTCATTCAAAATCCTATGTATACGTGCATGTAATTACTTTTTGAAACCATTACATATATTTGATATATATGTATACATTGTATTATAATTTTATCCATAAAACCAATTTGATTCAAGTATAGGTAAATATATAGTATTGTTTTTGAATACATTAATCTTTTGAATACTTTCAGTCGGTTATTATTTTTATGGGTGAGTGATTCGTTTAGTATGTTGGACTAATCTAATATTGATAAGCACAGAGAAAGGAGAAAGGCATAATGAACGAGGAACAAAGACAGAAACAATTTATTCATCAGTCATTTTACCCTCGGTCTTTTATTTTTATGGCGAGTTGAATAACGCTATATGTAACAATGTTACAAAGGCTTAACGGTTGTTTTTCAAATTTGATACTATTGTATATGTCATCTTTTAGTTCTTAATAGTATATTATATATCTGTAGTTATCCTTATGATATTATCTCATAATATTTAAGATGATCAAATCTAATCAGATATTAAAATCACAACAAATTCAGCATGGGGAGAATAGCGCAATCGAATCGACAAGGGTGTGAGTCAACAGAGAGAGCTGCCCACTCGGGTTGACCGACTCAACTGAAGCCGCTATAATTGTCCATGCATGTGACTAAGTATATTATAATATATATGGGTGACTGCCTCGTAATCCGCATTTTATAAGTAAATGCAGCTGCCAAGTGATTCTTTGTATAATTTATGTGAATGGTGCAGAAATGTGCAGAAACCTTCGTTAAAGTGTGCGGTCACTTCCTCCTAAAAACTTTAATGCTGAATTTCAAATTCCACGTATTTCATATTATATAGTTTTTATTGCTTTAATATATGGGATAGATATTCTGAGAAAATTCCACCGTTGATAAAATAGAAAAAATCACACCAATGGTTAATATGTAAATAATTGTGTCCTAAATACATTGTTAAATTATATATAAGGATGTAAAACATTTATTAAACTCATTTAAAATATATCATAAACAAGGGATTGCAAAGAACTGGTGCAATGTTTACTCTCTTTTTTTAATTTAAACAAAATTACGTTATTAATTTTTTATAATATACTACGCAAATAGTGTTCGCATTTCGCGAACTTTTAAAAAAGTTAGCTATTACAGATCCTAATGTTGATAAATTGCAACATTTGTACAATATTTGGTACGATATATTTGCGCTATATATTCCAATAAAAACAATTATGTGTATGCACATAAAGTTGCATGTAATCCGGTTACAGACATATAATAGAAAAAATTTAGAAAATATACTGCACATATTATATATTAGATATATATGTAAATAATTACTTTTCATGTAAAACGAATCCAATGTTTTTTTAAAACCTTTTTCGTCTAATGCATGCTTCACCACAAATTAATCAATAACTGGTAAATGATCAAACATAGATGATGGATTTATTGAACTTTTCAGTTAATTGGTTCAGCAAAAAAATCATGCTGAATTCAAATTCATGCATAAATCAGATGCAAAATATGTGTAAAAGGTATACGGCAGTTTTCTCTGTGCATTGAGAAAGGCTCACTATATATAATATATATATGCAAAAGTTCGCTATATAATAAGATTAATTATATACATAAAAATTAATTTGTATGTATATATTATATACATACTGTATATACTTTAAAATTCAGATAATAAATTACTTCGACAATACTAATGGTGTATTAAAAAATATATTTTTTAATAGTGTAAAATGGTTGTTCGATAAACTATGACCACAATGTGAATATGCATCAAGGTTCCCGTAGTCTTGTCTGAAAAAACAACTAAAATATAAGTCAGCTGAGCTGAAACAAACTGAAAAATATAAACTCAGAACATTATAAATGTTTTTCTATAACTATAATAATAGATGACAATGTTTGTTATAACTTAGCAATTTTTTTCAATTTAAATAAAAACCTATTATGTATTTTTTTATCGAAAGCTGATATATCAAAAATTATTGGACAGTGACATAGGTCATTATGTAAATTGATTAATGCCATTTTGTAATTGAAACAATTACAGTTATTAAACAGTTTATACGCCTATATATGTATATATATAAAGGCACACATCATAGTCATTCTGTTTGTTTTGCTGCATTTACAGTCTCCTTGCGTTCCTTTGTATCATTTTCCGATACACCATTAATCATTATAGGGTTGATGGTTATATAAATAATAATGAATATGCAAAACTTGCAGTGGCTGTTTATAAACCACCTATTTGTATAACCGAAATAATTTAGTCGTTCTTTTTTGGCCTAGAATCTTTAGTTCTCTTGTAATTTTGTTTGATATATGTTTTAGAAATAAATTGCAAGGTTTTAATTTTTTTAACCTATATATGTCAATTTATAAAAACAAATCAATAAGTATTGATCAACCTGTTATGGTTTGTATAGAACCATCCAGTTAAATGCTACATATTGATTCATACAGTAATTCTTGCATTTCATTTCACTCTATCCTGCGTGTCAATCTAGTACAGAATTAACAAGTATACAATATGGTTTTGTTTATGATTTTTTTAGTATGGTAGGAATGTTTTGCACAGCAGTAGATGCGTGTTACGCGCACCATACTTATTGCTTGGCAGTTACTGTCGATTTAATTACTAAATACGGTTCCACGCTCCTCGGTTCAAAGATATGCTATCTTTATATTTATGCTATATAAATTTTATTTTCAGTTGAGGTATATATTATAGATATCTCTGAAATTCCCTATATAGTTTTTATTTATATATTTTTATTATGTTTATTTGGTCAGTAGTATGGAAAGTGTATATCTAGGCCACCACCCCCCCTCCCTCCC
>JAUZND010004072.1:0-11904 GCA_034780555.1 Coelogynopora nodosa
AACACCCCTTACCTTACTTTAAAATCGTCTGTGATTTTAAAAAGTATTTTTTGGATTAATTCAAAATTTATTTTAACACTTGATTTTAAAAACGTAGAAGTTTTCTAAATTGAATTGTTTTTCACAACAAAATGGTCGCGTGGTTTAGTGTAATAAATTGTCAATTCTCAAATTTATAGCTTTACTGATAAAAAGTAATGCTCCGATTCTTTCTTATTGTGATTGTTTATGATATAACCCATATTATCATTTTTGAAGAAAAAAATATAATGCAAAAATGAGTTTCTTGTAATTTTTTATTTGAAAAATGTGCGCTGATTACATTTAACAAATATTTATTACGTTAAACATTTAAACTATTAAGAATTTAAACACTTTTAAGCCCTTTAAACCATTTGAAACATATCCTTATCTGGTCAAACTAATGAAATATGGTTTGGACACATATTTTAAAATAAATACTATTTAAATTTGAAGATAATGTGCGCCACATATTTTAAAATAGGTGCATATTTATTTTTCCGAATTTATATTAGATTTTTTTTCTCGTCTTTCGACTACCTGTTAAAGTTAGTGTTTCGTACACCTACCCCATCTTGTCTACATACGGAGCTTGACGTCTGTGAAGCTCTTTTCTTGTGTACGAACCGACAGTATACTCGATGTTTGTATTGCAACAATCTCTGTAATCAGCTGATTCCCCGGCTGGTGAAGACGTCCTATCGGATCACTCAGGTGGCCTGTGGACAACATCACACCCTCCTGCTCTGCGACACCGGAGAAGTGGCCGCTTTCGGGTGAGAGACAACTATTGGTTGATGCAGTTGGTGTGATCTATTCGTGTGTTGGTGCTGCTGGTTCTGCCTATGTAGTATGAATGTCACTTGCCTTTCTTGAGAGTTCTCACTGTTTTGTAAAAAAGGTCATTGCGTAGGTACTTCTTTAAATTTTGTATTAAGGAAATGTTTACTCTTCTTTATGGTACTTGTTTTATGTGTCACTTATTTTTTGTTAATGCAAGAAATTGCATCCTAAAAATATCAATTTTTAACATTTAAATTTATCTTAAAATGTTAATTTTAGATGCCTTTAAATGCTTTCTTTCGAGGTATTAAAACTTCAGCTGAAAATACTCTGCCAAATAGTTTTTTAACATAAATTTTCAGCGTTTTTGGTCTCACAGCAATCAAATGCGTATAATATATATATATATAATAACGAATAACAAAATCATTTTATTTATTTTTTAGATTTAAAGGTGAATCATCATAACGATTACATCTTTTCATCCACTTCGTATTATAGGCGCAACATGTACGGTCAAGTGGGCACGGGGGATGGCGATGGCAACTCCCAACTGCAGAGTCTCGATGTCCCCCAGATCCACCCCGCCTTTAACCAGCGCATTGTCAGCATCGGAGCGGGATCCAATCACAGCCTCTGTGTCGATGGTGAGTTTGCGTCTCTCTCTCTCTTTCGTGTTTTATTCACGTCTCTACTCTCTAACTAAAGAACCAGGTGAAGACGAGTGAAACGATACTTCCTTTACTACTGTTACATATTACCTTACTTTTTTTCTT
Source organism: Coelogynopora nodosa (assembly GCA_034780555.1). Classification (NCBI taxonomy): domain Eukaryota; kingdom Metazoa; phylum Platyhelminthes; order Proseriata; family Coelogynoporidae; genus Coelogynopora; species Coelogynopora nodosa. The sequence continues at coordinate 1,581 of JAUZND010004072.1, forward strand.
CAACTTCTTAATCTAAAATTTGTATATAATTAATAGTTGTATCATAATCATGCGATTAGTTACAGATTATTGACTTTCTTCATTGATATAAAAATAAATCAATGGCTTAGCTTCAATGAGGCGCTTGGAGTGAGCCTTTCCCACCTCACAGCCCAGAACTTATTTGTAACTGTTTTTATTCAAGAGCTATCATCATTTCTTATACATTAGCATAACAATAAACGTTTCATTATTTACAATAGATAACGACACGATTTACCCAATATTTTGATATTATATTTTGAATATTATAATTGTAAAATGTTTGATCAATTATTTATTGTGAATTTGATAAAACATCCTATACAGTATACTTCTATAAAAATGTTATTCAAATTATACATGTACTCTGTAGAAATAGCTTTTGTAATATTATATTATGTTTGTTCTGTTAAAGTTGATTAATACAAAAAAATTGATAGGTGTTGATTGTTTCTCCTGGGGAATTTCTTGAAATCAGACTTTGACTTTCATCATTGGACACCCGATCGGACTCCCCCTTATTAATTTCTTGTTATACCACTAACATAAATTATACTATTGAGTTTTCAAAACATTAGATTTAACGGAACCAATTCCTTGATTTATTTGAAAGTACACTTTTTTTGTAAATATGATTTTCTATTTGTACTATTGTCGTTCATATTTAACGCTTATTTGCACAGACCATTAAACATATATATATTGAGGGCCTATTTGTATTTATTTTACATATTTACACACTATACACACTATAAACAAATACCAAATCCACCGGAGGAACCCTTAGCCAGCTGATGAAAGCAGCTCCAGAAAAGCTCAGAGTGGTCAGAGGTACAGAATGTCAACACGACAGACAACACATCTCTTTTGTCTTCAAACGGCTCATAGTCGGTTCAAGTTGAAAACTCAATCAACAGCCCAGCCCGACTATAATAAAGAAGTATTTTGGTTGTAATCATTTCTGTAGTTATAGCCTATGCTGGAAGTATAATGCCTGGTTAATATAATATATATGTGCTGTAATTGAACTGTCAACTCGGCAGGAGTGGTGTTGATATCGTCTCTTATTAATCACTGCGCAAGGCTAATTGGTGATTTGTTGGCAGCTATTTAAAGTTAGGATGTTGTATTTTTGGCTTTTTCACGTTATACTTTATAATTTATACGATTATGAAAGAGGATTATTTTATAAACGTATAATTGTTAGGAATAAATATTAAAGAAACATATCTAGTGTTTATTATTGATTTTATTATTGATTATTAATAATTTTTATTGAATATGTATGTTTTTTAAAGTTTGGATCGTTTGAAGTAATTAACATGGCGCATATTTACAATTGATAACTTAGTATTCTTATATTCAGAGTTTGTTATTCTAATTGCTATTACTACAATTTAAATTTGAAATAAAAATATATATCTATACGTTCATAATTTTAGGTACTAATGTCTTTGCTATTATACAATTAAAAATGTTCTGCTAATTATATACTTCATCATTGTAGAGAATGGCAAGGCGTTCTGTTGGGGCTATGGTCGCGCTTGCGGCCTCAAAGAAGGTCACATGACGTCACCGACTAGGCTTAACATTCGTCGAATCAAACTGGCGCCAACAGGAGTCGATGACGCTGCTTCGACCAATGAAAATCAAGAGGAGATTGCAGTAGCCACTGACAACAACAGTGTTATTGATTTTGGTGACAACTTAAGAGTGAAATCTATAGACGGAGGCATTTCACATACACTTATTCTAACTGGTAGGAGTCCTTTGTTTATATTAATATTGTAAAATGGAATGTCTGTATTTGTTTAATTTCATTAATATATTCTACTCTTTTTCTCATTTTTTTATTAATAATTTTAGAAATAATCAACAGTGACGTTATTTTATAATTAAAAACACACAGGTATAACCGAAAACATGTCATTTAAGTAATATAAACATTACATGTTTGATTATTATAAGTGATTAATTGACTAATAAAGTCTCGAATTCATAATATATATTTGATTACATTGATTAGGGCATACACATCCATAAATTTCAATTTTTTTAACGCTTGTTTTTATGCGTCTAAAAAATAGAAACAACAAAGTGTGTTTCGTATCATGCTATAATATATCATTTGTGTTCGCTTGTTTTGTTTACCATTTATTTTAATATTATTTATTTATATTCATTTAGAGGATGGGTGTGTCTTTGGTCTTGGCAGCAACCACGAAGATCAACTTGGTCTTGAGGGACGAACCACCTTTGCCAGCTATCCTCTGATGATATCCTCCAGGTGGTTCTCTGAGGCGGTTGTTGACAGCATCTCGTCGGGCGAAAACTACGGTGCCGCCATTACTGCAGGTGATTCACATCAGATGAGACTACTTATAGCTTGTGTCGGCAGTAGTATGTGTCAGAAAAGTAGAGAAAATATACTGTCGGAAACAATAAGTTACAAATTCGATAAAAGATTATAAAACAAGTATTTTTTCATCATTAAAATGATGCGCCGTTCTTTTAAGTCTAATCGTGCTCAGGTGGCTTTTTTCATTTATGCTCTTTATTGATTTAAATATATGATCTATCCTTACATAGAACGATATCTCACATCACATTTATTGATTTTCCCCTTTCAACAGCGTTAATATTTTTACAAAATGCTGGCCAAATTTAGTAAGCCATTCTTTTAGATTTGAGTATAGCGTTCGATTTAGTTGTTATTTATAGAAAAACAACACAATGACGTGATCAAGTTGATGCTAATTTATAAATCTAAAAGAAAAAAAATAATAAAAACGCTTTTTTTCCAGCCGATTTCGCTTTTCAAGAAATTTTATTTTATATAATAATAATTTAATGAAACATATTTTTAATAATTTAATGAAACATATTTTTAATAATTTAATGAAACATATTTTTAATTAATATACAAACATTACATTTAAATTACAAAATTTAATAAAATAAATTTATAAGAATAAAACATTATGAACTGAAAATACAAAATAAATAATCAATCTAAATCAGCAGAATTAAAGTGGTATAAAATAATGTATGAATTGATTACATCTAATTTCTTTGCTGCCCTGTCAATTCATTTTTATTTTTATTATTCGCCTCTATTTCCACTCTCATTAAAGAGCTCCATTGATCCACGTCATATTCCACCAATAAGAGTCGCTGTGTTGTTCCTGAATGTATTTTCGGTTCAGCCACGTCATATTCCACCAATAAGAGTTGCTATTCGTCAATTTCCCATCTGTAGTATATCATCAGAACTTCTACTGCTGCTGAAGCATCGTTCTCCATTTCTGGCCCTGTTTTTTGGAATTCATTGTCTGTGAAATGTCGTTCCCAATCCGGCTTATTTTGTATTCAAGCGCCTACTTAAAACTAAACTTTTTACATCTTGACATCTTTCTCATCTGTATCATCCTTTCATTATTCTTTATTTCTAATCAATTTCTACTCTTTTCCCTTTCCCACCTTGAATGTATTAAGATGTGGAGATATTGAAATTTTTAGTAAAATTGATTAAATATTATTGTATTGTATAAAGTATTGTATCAGCAATTATAATTGATGTAATCTCTGTGACCGACGGAACAGAACACATGTATGTCGGTCCTGTGTGCGCTTGCTTCCGACACAGGCTCCGGCCAGCTCTACATGTGGGGCAAGAACAGTCACGTGATCGACGCCACCCTCCCACTCGGGCATCGATTCCCAGCTCCGGTTGCTATGCCAACGCAGTGTAGCCTCGCCGACGCAGCCGCCGCCTCTCAAGGTCAGCCGCCGCCGCCGCGTGTGGTGAAGGTGGCCTGTGGCACCTGGCACGCGGGGGTGCTGTACGAGGCTTCTGTGCCGGATGATGATGATGAGGAGGAGGAGGAGCCCGTGTGGGGCAGAGGTGTGTGGAGGAGGAGTTGAGCCATTGGCGCGGCCATCTTGGTTGTTTGTTGTTAAGGAAAGATCAGTTTGTGGTGGTTATATGTGATAGTTCATAAATTACTATTTATTTATGGCATTTTACATGGGGGTCTCCAAAAATGATTTTTTTCGTAACAACCAAGAAAACATTTATATTAAATAATTTATAGAGAATACAAATTTTAGAAAGAGTTATGTTTGAAAAAATCGGTGTTTTTGATCTGCTCTTTTCGAAGTATGTTTTTAAAATATTTATTAGGATATTATACATATACTCGAAAACTAATTACATATAATGCTGAATCATATATTCTAGTTATTCTATTTATTTAATTATATATATTACTGTTTTTCAATAGAATTCCATTAATTTTTATCATGATAAAAACATATGGCATATCAAATTTAATTTTTTCTATATTAAGTTTTAATCGATAAGCATAATGAAATATAGACAAAACTAAATGTAATGAAAACATTAAACTACGAAAACAACTTTCACTTTTCTTTACAAAATATTCGTTGTCATGTATAATTGATTGAAAAATTTCATTACATATTCCAATATTTTTTTCTGTATTTTCGTGTTCTTTTCTAGCCAGAATAAATGGCATGTTCAAATTAGTTCATCAAAATTTGAATTATTCCAATTATTGTCATATATTCTAAATACATGTTTGTTTAACACACGATTATATATGTTTAGCTGGGCATACTGAAGCAATCCAACTAAGTTATACTAAAGCTGCAGCAAGCAGACTTCAATTCCATTAACAAATTCTTTCACTGGATAAATATTCACAATAATTTACAAAGAAGAAGATAACTAGTGGCATTTATGTTAATATACAGCGGCTTTTTAGAATGTATTTTACAATTGTCAACTATCACTTGTCCACTATATTAGGTTATAAATCAAACTATTATGAATCAGGGTTTATATGAATAGTATATCGATATCAATATTTATGTAATCAGTATGTTTCTATTTCGTAGTTTATTGACGTACATATACACTGAATGTATCGCTAAACCAGAAATATGTTCAGTGCTGCATCGGTTAAATTATCTACTCATCATCTTATTTCTAAGTGTATTTGGTTTATACATATAACACACAATGATGGTTCGATACAGATATTTCAAGTGTAAGCCAAGTAAATGCGGTTATTGTGTTATGTTGTTAAACTGGTCATAGTAGTTTTGTATAGTATAAATAGAAAATGCCATTTTGATGTAATGCCGTTTCCCCGATCATAACAAAATGTATTACAACAAAATACTATTACGGAGTTTAACGATCTTTAATATATATTTTTAAAATCTGGTTATTGTTATTTTAATGCTGTTAAAAATGATGACATTATGTCCTAACTTGGATTTGTATCTTTCTTTATAGAATGCAGAACTGTAATGCAGAACAAAATGCCTACCTCTAATGGAACAAACGGTTTGACATCGAATCCAGAACTTCATCTAGGTATTCGTAACTCAACAACGTTCTACGTACCTATGTATAATAAATAATTGATATTAGGATTTCCATGTCTAGAAAGTGAAGCATGAAAATTGTATATAATGTATATAAGTTAATTAAATTATGTCGAATTAATCAGTTAATAGTAAATGATGTACCATTATGCTACACTAGAATACTAATGTAGAAAGCATCAACGAATTTCAAGTATTGTATTTATTGTAACCAACACAAACCTAATTGATTCGTATAGATTCTAAAGAAGACCTACTATATAAAGTTATAGAAAGTACCTACTACTATAGAAAGTACCTACTACTATAGAAAGTACCTACTACTATAGAAAGTACCTACTACTATGGAAAGTACCTACTACTATAGAAAGTACCTACTACTATGGAAAGTACCTACTAGAAAATAGTTATGATAAATCATCTGAGTCCTTATGGATTTCCATACTTCATACAAACCTTAAACTTTTGAATATTAATATAAAAATTGAAAAATTGTAAAAATTGAAAATTGAATATAATAATAATTAAATTAATATATATATTTTTAATTATAATTTACATTAATTTGTGATGCTAATATGTAACAAACTGTAATTGTACCAATTGTATATTATATGTAGGCTTTAAATGTCACACATACAACTGTTTAAGTTTTGTTTGTAAAACTACCATTCGTATACTTTGTACGTTGTTATATAGTGCAATTCGCAAGATATACAATATGTTATTAATGTGATCTCCATCATGAAAATATAAACATTAAATGTTAACCAATTTAAATTATAGAAAATTAAAATGCACTACACTTTACCAAGATGCATCAAGATTATTTATATCTGATTTATAATTACATAAGTAGTAAAGATAGTAAGTAAGTAAATTATAGTGAGATAATTATGTACTTTTAAACATAATTAAATAATTTAACCGTTGACAATTATTATAAGAAATCTAATAATTTATTGTTCACCTAGCGTTCCTTACGGGCAACAAAATATTATCGTATTTACAAAAGATTATTAATACGATAAAAATGAAATATCTGTAATTTATTATTATATATACAAAGCATTATTATCCATACATATCACGTCAGACGACTTTAGCCTCTTCCATAATCCACTACGGCCTGTCTGTCCATATCGAATTTTATCTACTCTTTCTACGCAATATGTTTCTGTACCTTCCAGCCAACATTGATCGATGTACTTTTAGTTCTGTGGAGTCTTTTGTCCGCTATCCGTGGAACAATTGTCCCATACAGAGGGTTATCCGGTAATCCGGTGAGGTGTCACCTCATTTTATATCGTAGTCTAACGCTGCTTACTTTTTCTTCAAGACTGGAGTGCCTATATATACCTACTATATATATATATATGGATGGTACAAATACATTTTGTTAATGGACCAGTTCTTTAGAACTTGTATTTTGAGAGTTCCCGTCTATTCGAGTCCAATTTCCGGTCCTCTTGCTGTTAATAATATAGCTAGTATTATTTCTACTGATGAGACCGAAAAAGGCATGTGTATTTTGTCGAATATTAAGGGTCTTTATAATACTTGGTTTCAGTCACATTTCAGGAATTTTACTATACAGCTGAATGGCGAATTTTATCTGGCTGGAAAATGTGTAGAATTTATTTTTTAATAATGAATTCTTCGTATCAGTATATATATATATTTCTAATTTGTGATTCTTTTCCTTGGAACATATAATATTAGTCAACATACTTAAAACTAAACTATATGATGTAGTGATTTTTTGCTCATGTAATAAATGTTATTGTTGCTATTCAAATGATATACAAGTATTTCAAACATTAAAAAATATAATTTTTATCCTCATTTCTGTAAATCAGAATTTTACATAAAATTAGTATTTTTCATTTAAAACTGCTGAAACACGAAGTGACAATTACTATTTTTCTTAATGCAAATGTCACAATATCATTACAATTCGTCATAATTTAATTAAATCATAACTGTGACGTCGACTTTCGCTATCAGTTTTGTTGTCATTTTTTAGAGACCTTTTTTTTAAAGAAGTCGTTTATAATTATGGCTTGTTTTCTATTTTATTCAATAACTGTTATCTCACGACCGAAGTCTTCCACTGAAATATGCTCTTGTCTTTATCCTTTCCTCCCCAAGGTCGGTCTCAACTGTCTCCAAGGCAGCCTGCCTCTGCCAACAGCCCCGAGGTCTCACCGGAAATCGACGTGAACCAGGCTGCGGACTCCGTTGACCTCCTCTCTGCCACCACGGAACCTCTTAATACCAATCATTCGGGGATGGAGTTAGGCGGTGATCGTCCTGAACAGTCCCCGTCCATAGACGGTTCGGGTTCTATTACGGAGTCTCGTGGTTTCGGAGGTAGCCCCACTCTCATTTTATATGTCAAGGTTGCAGTTTAAAGAATTACATATTATACATCCGTTTTTTTTCTTATATAACGAATGAAGTAGTGCATGTTCGCATGAAGTGTTTGTTAATTGTACAATAACCACATATTTATGTGTACAAATCAAATGAAAAGAAGAAGATTAAGGCATGACTATATTTTGTGTGCGTGATTATCTTTAAAATTGAAAATTTTATTAAAATCTAAATCATAATAAGAAATTTTAATTTTAAATTGTTGCTTTTAAAATTGGATAAAATGCCATACTACTTCAATTCAATTGAAATCTGTTTTTATTATATTGTTATTGAGACCATTTTGTTTTTGGTGCGATTTTTTTAAACATTTCATTGATTTTTCGTGTGGTAATTAATATGTGATCCAGTAAGTTGTTATATTTTTAAAATGTAGGATTTTATTATCCAATCATTAACCAAGAAATATTTTCTCCGGTCGAAAGGGTTGTGCTATAAGCAAAAAAATGGAACATAATTTGCACCTCTACAGCATTGTTGAAAGTTTAAATAAACTTCAACTTTCCTTTATAAAAAAATTATTAAAGCGCCAAAAATAGTGTCTACTTCGAAAACCATCAAATCGGATCAAACCTGCAGCTAAAATATTACCGACAATCTGCAGAAGAACTTAATCCTTTTCCATCTCATTTCAGACGAACGGCCATCATCCGCGGCCCAAGCCAAACTTCCTCGGCCAGCTATGACGTCACCACTGTCCCTCCTCCCACCTCAGCAGCGTCAGAAAAGCGACCTCCGTCGAGAACGGGTCGGACAGTTGACTCGGCACCGTTCTCTCACAGGTATTGATCTGCACTGTAACCAGCCGCTGTGCGTGAGCCCTCGAGCTCATGATATAATACTGTTTCATATTGTCGCGCTAGAATCGAAGAAGAATATTAAGGAATTCTGTACAGATGCGTGCATATGACTGTTATTTTCCGATATAAGATCGGTTCAAAGCTTTCGCCAATTTATCTTTGGTCCCAATATAATATTACTCGTAATGAAACCCCAACAATAAATGCAATAATGAAAATATGCCAATTAATTATTAGAATACATATATTATAAATATCAAATCACTTACGTTTTATAATTGGCTCTAATCTTTCTTTTCTCATTAAACTCAAACTTTTATTACTTTCAATAAAAGCTATTTCAAATTATTTGAATTAATCCTTTGAAATTCTAATTCAGTATATCCATTACCTAATTTGAATAATACCTTTAATATATTTAAATATCAATTATACTTTTTATCCTCTACAGTCTCTGCATGTAAAAGGATTTTTTAGAAATGAAAAAGAAAAAAACCCATTAATTTATAACTAATTAATATTATGTTTAATCAATTTCTAGCATTTCACCATAATATCATATTGCAATAATTATAGTCTTGATTACCTCATCCTGCTGATTGTAAGCTTAAATATCTCACAAGCGAGCGTCGAATACATCACATCCTACTCAGCTGATCAGCTGCAAGGTTGAACTGAAGAACATCAGATGTTCACTCTTACGGGATTCTGTTTTATGTTTGCATTATCTTTTAATAATATGTTGTTCCCTTCAATTAATACTCACGATATATTATTATGGGAAATATTCTAATTATTACACAAATAAACACAATAGGAAGAGTTTGTAGTATAATCCATTCCTTTTTTTATGTTATACTATTATTTACTATCAATATTAGTGAGTTTTTGTATTTATAAAAGTAACATTAATTAAAATAAAATGATATACAAAGTTAATGTTAATAATATGATATTGTTTGCCGGTCCTCTCTAATAGATCATTTCAACTATGAAAACTTATTACTGGACAAATACGAACAACATGTTCATGTATAAGAAAACCGATCAACGTCCGAAGTGACTATCTGTTCCCCCCCTCAGGTGACCCTCCACTCCCGACATTCAGCCCGGTTGCCCGCCTCAGATCGGCAGACAACTGTGTCCTCCCAGTCGCCGCCCTCCCTCCACCAAGCACCCCCCATGTTCATGATGACAGCCAACTCTGCTGTACCTCCGTCCTCAGCGAGTGGGGAGGTTTGGGTGTCTCCCGTACAGCAGGTCAGTTGCTGCATCCTGGCCTCTTCCACACGCCAAGGTTGCTAGAAACCTTAGATCTTCGCCGTGGTTGCTAGAAAATTTATTTAAAATCCACAATTTTTAGACATCTCTACGTCAGGGTTGCTAGAAACTACTATTAGATCTCCGCCATGGTTGCTAGAAAATTTAGTTCTACCCTACAGTTTCTAGACATCTCTATATTAAGGTTGCTAGAAACTACTACTAGATCTACTCAACAGTTTCTAGACATCTCTACGTCAGGGTTGCTAGAAACTACTACTAGATCTACTCCACAAACCTAGACATCTCTGCGTCAGAGTTGCTAGAAACTACTACTAGATCTACTCCACAGTTTCTAGACATCTCTACGTCAGAGTTGCTAGAAACTACTA
>JAUZND010004073.1:0-11903 GCA_034780555.1 Coelogynopora nodosa
ATGTTGTTTGACATGTTTTTGTATCGCACTTTTAGAAGTAGGTATATTTCAAAAGAAAGTATGGTAAAGGAAATAATTGAATAAATCAGGAAATAATCATCGCTGATAATGATTATAATAATTTAGTAAAAATAATAAATAAACGTATGTATGTTGGATTACAGAAAGTAATAATAAAATATAGTTGTGTTTGCTAATATACATTTGTGACATTTTTATGAATAATACCAAAATCGTCAATTGACGGGTTTCGCTGTTCTAGGTATAACTAGCAATCAGTTGTTTTCCTAACAAGATATGATCAATTTTTTTGCATTTTGAGTATCTTATAAAATGATTAAAAGTCACGAGAGTGGTAGAAAAAAAATTCATACATCAAGAAGTTATTGCTGTTTTAAAATAAAAAATCGTCAATTGACGGGTTCCGCTGTTCTAGTGTTAAGTTAGTTGACCATTTAAATGATTGTCGTAAAGATTGTCGCAATGATCGTCGCAAAGATTTATTATAACTGTATAATCAGACTGGTAACTTAAAAAAAAAACTAAATAATTTATAAATTACTTTTCACATTCATTTTTTCCCATTTTAATTTTAGTGTATCAATATGCCATGCGGGTATATATATATATTACGTGTATAAAAATGTTTGACGTGGATACAGACGAAGTTAAGTTAAACACAAATTTATTTCTGTGTCAAAAAAGGGTAGATAAAATGTTGTTTGCTATATGTTGCAAACAATAAGATTATTTATTATCTCTTTTTTAGCCTGTTTGCACAAAATTTAATGACATAAAATGCATCATCTTCAGTGTGCTTAGATATTTTTTTCACCTTGAAATCCTGTGGGTAGGGGTACCGGGCATTCTATTATAAATCAGCTTTGAGTGGCAGATTTAGAGTTTATTTAGAAATTCTGAACTGTTGAACGGGTTGAATTTACAGTGTCTGGGCTTTAATGTATAAATTGTTATAAATATCATATTATTTTAACAACATCTCCACAAGATTACCAAATTATTTATGAAAATAGACACGCAAGCTGTGGTAAATTTCAAAAATCGATTTATACCCCACCCGCTCAGGTGTAGTGTATATAGTATAATTAATTTGGCGTTTACTACTAACCGATAGATTTAACGGTCTTCCTAGTTATTGCAAAATACATAAAAAAATATTTCAAAAAATAATTATGAAACAAAATTAGAAAGTTATACAAATCTGATATATAATTGAAATCAATCAGTTAGCTTTATCGTATAATATCAAGAGGAAATAAAAAATCAGGTCTAAACTCAGGGAGGCATGAAACTTGCTCTTTAGAAATATCTATTAATCTCTCAAATCAAGCCAACCGACACAAACTCAGTTCTATTCATGTGTCAGCTTGAAGGGGATAAGTCCAACAATTGGTTTAGCTATTAAATCAATCAAATCGAAGGGAATATGAAGTGAATGGGGGCAACAACTAAAGTTAATATTATCAAGTAATTGATATGATTAAGGGCATTTATAAATCGACAAATCGACAAATCGATGATTTTTAATACAAAAATGTTCCTATATTTTTTCAATGGTGGTTAGTTTAATACAAGAAATGGTCTTCTGTATAAATGGCAACACATTTTATAAGGTGTGTTAATAGTTATATCGGTATTTAAATTTTCAAAATAATTTTGTTAGTTATTTAATAAGATTCTAATAAATTAAGTAATTTATCATTCACGGATGTTTTTCAATATTTTTTATTATAATATATAAAATAATGTGATTTATACTTCATTTAGTGTGTAGAATTTTCATTGTAGTTCTCAATTACAAAAAGAAAACATTCTTGGCAAATGCTTTCGCAGTTGTTTGTCTGGCGGCGATCCAAGAATTTCACCTCTAACACCGCCATACAAATGCCCCCGTCTGTAAAATTAATTTGGATGCTTGATATTAGAACAGAAACGGATATTACAAAATTGAGTTAAACCAATATTATTTTCAATAACTTTTTGTTTATTTAATTTAAGGAACTAAAGTAAATATATCCTAAATTCTTAAGCAAACATTGAACTTTGTTTTCCATTTTTTTGTTGTTGAAAAAAGAGTAAATATAATTATGATAAGAATATAATTTTTCAAATAAATATTAACAGATTGACATTTTATTCACGATCTTTATAACTAATGTTTTTAAATTGAAAATAGGTTGTTAAAAAATTAACCGTAATAACAGAATTATATTTCCTCATTTTTGTTTTTTTTCAAAAAATGGAAAGAAAAAAAAAGTTTTTCAAATTGAAAACTTAATCATTAAACAAATAGTATATCTATAATGTTGATTAATAAGGCAACATAAAAGGAGCATTTCTACCTAACGCCCAAGCTTCGACCCATTAAAAATTCTATTTTAGTCTTGTCAAAATTTGTTTTACATATTTTCGACCAGTAAGGATAGAATAATTATTATTTTAGTTTGACGCACCGGTTCATATTTATTCATTTTAAAATGTTCTTTACGACCATTTACGACTAAGTCAGTAAAATTACGACTGAGTAAAATTAAAGGAATTTTGGTTGTGTATAAAAACTATAAAAAATCTTAAACCTAATATTCGATTACTCTTTTATATATATTGGTGTAACCATACAAGGATCAATAGCGTTCTTTATATAGAAAGTGATCAGAAAGATATAAATTGTTAGCAAACATTTAGAGTTAATGTACATGCTATAAAATATGAAAAAATACAATGAACTAATCGCCATCATTTTTATTATCTTAAAAAAAAGTAAGTCTCGATTAACCATTTCACATGTGTGAATTTAAAATATGTTTTTTGTGATATTGGCATACTTAAATATTAAAAAAGCTAAATACTCATCTACTAGTGCAAAGTTACTATATAAGTACTTATTTATAAATGCTTATTATTATTAAACGTTTATGTAATTAAATACTCCAATTCTTATATGTTTAAGTCTTCTTTTATTCCATGAAAATCACAATTGTTTGATTTTTATTTCCTCAAACAGTAATTTTCTTTCTAATCTATGAACAAAATTGATACTGAGTTATCTAACATTATATAATTATTTAATAAATTATCGCTTTTTTGATACTAAAAAGAAAAGTAACAGAACTTAAGGCTTAAGTAACTTAAGAACTTAATTCACTGAAAATCACAAATAAAATGATGCTCATAGTATAATTTTCTTTGCAGTATTATCATATCCTAGTTCACCATTCCAATGAGGCTGATATCAGATCTAGGGGACTATTCCATATATTTGTGACGTAAGTGATGATCAGGAGAGGACACCGCAATGTTTTAGGCACATAGAAATGTTTTAATAAACCATAGATCGTTTAAATGAATTGTTCTCGACCGTGTTTCATTGAATTGTTGAAGAACGAAACGTTCGATCATGCTAAAAAGTGGAGCATTAGATTAGAATATTATTAGAATAGCATTAGAACATTTTCTGAGGCCATGTGGCTGGCCGCTGAAAATGTCCTAATTAAAAATAATAGTTAAAGCGACATTTTTAAGAATTGGTTATAATATTGATATAAATTATATTCTAAATTTTTCTAAATTTTCGAGATTTTGCAATAAATAATTTAACCCTAAGAATGAAATATTGTTTAGGCAAAATATGTATTGCCACGTATAAAATATACACACAAAATTTGGGTATTGAAAATATCTAGAAAAATAGACATTTGATGTTGTTCGACAAGTACCGATCGAGTATGCAAAAATTCCAAATTGTTATCTTGACCTCCAACAGTATCAGATTGATACGAAATTTTGTTTACTGTCATACCAATTTATTGATTTATAAGAAGCATATGATGTCATTAATCGATTTTATGACCTGGTATAACGGACCAGGTGAGATCATGTGACAAAATAATGTATGGTATGTTGAATCAATTATTTATCTATTTTGTTACAAACTATGCATATGAAAGTAGTGGAGTAGTACAACAAAGGGAGTTGTATCAAGAGAAGTTCAGAGTTCCGAGTTGAGGAGTTCATGAAGAGAAACACATTCAATGAAATAAATTAACCAAAGTACATAAACATAATATGAAAACAAAAGGTCCATCTATCTATATTAGAAAGATTTGTAACTTTATAGATAGATATAAATAATACATTAAATAATTCGGATAAGTTTAAGTTGGTTCGATTCATCAGATATAAAATATCGATATTTATAAGTGGTCTCAACATGTACCCATGGGCATATGTTCTGACCAAATCATATGGTCCACTAAAAAAGAACTTTCTGCTATATTAAAATTGCTCCTAAAACATACAGATATGCAATAACTCTTAATTATTTTGTATAAAAATTGAATTTGGTGCCAAAATCTCAATTTTTTTTACTGTCGGCTCTATGACGTAATCAAAGACTAAAAACGATGACCAATAAAAGATTTTAAAAAAATAATTAATCGTTGAATTTTATTTAGTAGAATTGTCCAAATTAAACTTTTATGACGTCATCATCAAAAAATTAATGAAAAATACATATTTTTTAAATATTCACCACATTTTTATTTTGGATATATATACATGTGCCACTTCGGGGGGGGGGGGGCGGGGGGGGGGGGGGGGGGGGGGGGGGGGCACTGCCCCCCCCCCCCCCCCCCCCCCCCCCCCCCCGGACTACCACGTAAAGAAAATTGCAAGTATTCGATTAACATTTTTCTTTAGGGAGATATGCTTTTTCGTAATTATCAAATTAAATGAAACTGTGAAAAAATAAAACAGCAATAAATCATATTAATTAACATACTAGAAATCGTTCCTATATATAGCAATTAATAAGTATAATAAATGATTAAAAAAAGTTTAAAAAAAGATTTAATCTTAAAATATTTTAAATATTTTAATAATATTTCTTTTTACTTTGAAGCAATAATTTTACGATTTTTATTCTGGCATATATGTCAGATAGATTTTACTGAACTCAAAACTAAATTTAAAAAATTATAAATTTTTAAAAATGAAAGTGTTACTATTTTGTGAAACAAAATAAAAAGAAAAGGGTATTAACCAACTGAGTTAAACAAACAGACAAACGCTAATAAGCTTTATTAAAAAATGTTTAAAGGCGAACGCGGATATACATATGATTATATATGACACATGTATTCATTTAATTTAGATAACAACACAGAGAATAATTAAAGTGCAACTAATTAAAAATAAATGAATTATTGGTAACAGCTACATGTTTATTAATTTCCGTTGTATGTTTAAAATAGTATGTTTATTCTGTGTATATTCTGCTCTAGATTATGCAGTAGCGGATCCAAGGGGGATACGGGGTTTAAAACCCCCTTTGGGCTTAAGACAATTTTTTGTTGTTGTAAGTTTTTGTAAATTTATATTTACAATATTTTAATCCTAAATCATAAATTTATCTCAAAATGCAATATACTCGTATACATGCAATACATAACATTTTATATAGCTTTTTCTTGACACAGGTTTATGTTAAAAATGTCGGTATAACAAAGAAATAAATTTTTAATGTTTTGATTTCAGAATTCAGATTTCAGTTAGGTAAAAACTCCTGATTTAGAAGATATGAAAAATTATAGATGATCATTTTATATGCCTTTATGACGCATTCTGAGCTATAAATCACAAAATTTTTCACTGTTACACGATGCAGAGGTTTGGCTCAACGCCTCACCATATGTAGCAAGAGATTGTTGTGAACCCCCCCTTCAACAAAAAACCTGTATCCGCCCCTGATTATATAAATGCCTTGTTTTTCTACATTCTACGCTCACCTGATACAGATTTTATGAATTTGAAAGAAGACATTGAAGAATAATATAATATTTAAGTTTTATTTATAATTATAACTTATCTTTTATGTTATTAAATGTTCATACATTCTTACTTTCATGCATCTACACGCTATACCTTTTTAACAAATTTAGTGTGCTTTTTGCAGTCTAGAATTTCGTTATTTGCAACATATAGTAAAAAAATAAAATAATGAATAAAAAATAAAACAATGTGATAATTGCACACGATGAAAAAATACTCATGCAACATAGATTATGCTTAAAATTTTAAAATTATATTATAATATTCTATTCTATGAATTTAATGTCTACTATAGTAGTACATAAGGAGTTTTTCCATGTCACTGAAACCGACCCCCACCTGAATAACAGAAATATGAACTTTTGCGACAAGTTATTTAGATTTTTATCATCCAATCAGAATCGAGTATTTGGTTTTGGTTGCAATGGCTTCCTATCGGCAGATTAATTCAAGGTCACAGGGTTCGATTTGTCTACTTATAAATTGATGATAGGTACTCGTTTAAACATAGTAGTAATTGATCATTCAAGTACAATCATGGGATTTTTTACTGTTACGTGCATTATGACAACATATTATACGAGTAGGGACTATCTAACGGGGATTCCTACTAAGTCAAGGTCGCTGAGTTTGATTTTGTTACTTCTAAATTGACGGGAGGTATTCTAATGCTATAAATAGATTATCACAATATATTTATTGATTTTATCAATGCATAGTAGATACATGTAGATATTGCAAGTATTCTATTAGCATAATGTATATGTATATTATATGCACGCGATAATCATGCTATAAGTATTCATCTATAAAAACATTCGCAAGCACATTGTTGAATTCAAATCCATGTATTTTTATATGTTCAATATCATTCAATCTCACTTATTTTGTGTCTGAAGTTAATTCATTAGAGTTTAATACCCCAAAATTAGTAAACTCCTAATGTTTAATAACACAAAGTCATAAATAACCCTAAAGCAAATCCCTAAACTCTTAATGATGTAGAACTTAAAATCCATAAACTCCTTGAAGCAAATGTGATTAATCATATAAAACGGTATTTATTATTATTATTATTTAAAACAATTATACAGCAGGAGACAGAGAATGAAAGTAACAAATATAACAACAATGTGAGTATTAGTGCTCATGACCATTTTCGTTTTCATCGCTAGGGGTTTTAGATATAGTTTTCTCGGACTTGACTAGCAAATGTTCAGTTAGATTTTCGCTGTCTAACTTAATCTCGAAATATGTACCAACTTCGTATTATTGCTTTTTCCAAAAATAGGAGTGTGCATATAGAATACTTATGGTATACCTATATATATTAAAATCAACTTCCAATGGTCCTAGTCATAATCTCCATACATTTATTTCAACTTTAAGACACTGATGTGAAAATTAATTAACAAATATTTTGAATTATATATTGGACCCTATTTTAATTATTTATTATTTTATCAGTTATTTATTTTAATGTTAAATTAGTTTAATTAAATATTTCAATATATACAATATATATAATAATTTGGTAAAATTATAAAAAAAGTAAAATTTGTATTATTTTTATCTTATTTATTTTATTTATTAAATACGCCTGCTATATTATTATACACTATTAAATAAGATTACTATTTTATGTATTATTATTAAACATTATGACCTTTACTGCCAGCATATGCATTATTTAATGAAGTCAATTTTATACCTTACTTACTAATAATCACATCATTTTTTTTGACGTAAAAATAAAATTTGAACGTGACTATTTTACTTTTACAGAACAAGAAAAATGCAAATGAATAGTATAATATAACCATACAATCTTACCATACAATCAAACCATACAGTTCTTATGCGTATCATTTCTTACCTGACATTTCCTACTTTTTAATTAAAACATTTTGTAAACGTCATTAATCCACGAAGCTTTTCAAAACTTAACATTTATTGTTGATGTTTTTTATATTCATGTGTTTTCATCAAAGGAAGAACAAAAACCGGAAAATAGAAGATAAAAGAGAATTTAGAACTAACTCTTTTAGATATTTTAGATATTTTAGAATGAACACACATTAATTCAAATAAATTAAAGGTTAGATACAACAGATATTATTTTCAACATATGATACAGTTCAACATTCAATAACGAATACTTGTTTAATTTGTATTTGTTTTGTATTGTTTTTTTTATATTAATTAGTTATTAGGTTATTACTATTATACAAATTATTAATTATTTAAAGTCTTGTCTGATTTAATTTCAATTTATAAATCTGGTTTTGGAAAACGTATTATTTATTTAATCTATTTTTTTCAAAAATTTACATATTGAATTAATTAAATAATTGAGTAAAATAGTCATTTTAATAATTAGTCGTTTGATCTTTTTATTCATGTAATCAATTGCTTTGTATGTATATAAATTAATTGATACAGTTATATAAATACAGTCGCTATTAATATGGTGAATTATATGGGTTGTTGTTAAGATATTTTTTAAGGATGTATCACCCTGTTTATTTGAAAAATGTCACTGAACTGGAAATAATTAATAAAATACTATTCCAAACTTTGCCAATACATTATTTATATAACTTTATCAAGTATACTCCAAACTTTTCAAATATATCTATATAAAACTTTATCAAATACTAATCAGAAAAATATTATCAAATACTACTCCAAACTTTGCAAATATATTTAAAACTTTATCAGATTCTATTCCAAACATTCTAAATATATCATAAATAAAATGGTATCAAATATTATTTCAAATTTTGCAAATATTTTCTACAAAAAACTTTTTATTCAAAAGTAAATTGAAAAAATAACATAGTAATCAAATTCAAGCAAATATAATTCTGTTTTGCTTCATCATCAATAGACAATGTTTGTCAGGAATGATAACAAAATTGTTTCATAACTTCAGAATGCTTGAAGCAAGACTACAGCTAAATTTGCAAAGCGAAATATAGATGGCATATACTAACCATAGACAATTATTTAATTAAATGTTTAAAACTGTATGCAAAAAGGAATTAAATATGCAATTACGTTTACTATATATTATTATTGGAAATAGTATTGTAATGTAGTAACTATGATATTAAATTTAAGTAATCAATTTATAAAACATATCAGTATAGCGATTATATTTTAAGATTAATTATTGCTTTAAGCTCAGTGAAATGGTAGGGGATTTTAAAATTTTTACTTTTATTATATTTTAATCAAAATAAATATTCGATATTGTATGACAACTACTCATTAAACCTCATTTATAAAGGTTGGTTTTTAGTTTAAGTTGCTATTATACTTAAATGTTGTGAGAGAGAGTCAACATTTTTTCAAAGTTCTTTTCTATGGTCTTGCAAACGTTTAATAAAATTAAATTGCTATTTTATTCAAACATTTATAAAACAAAGTTCGAAACTTGTCCTTTAGTTTACGGTTTTAATTTATTTTTAAGATATATTTTTAATATGTTTGAATTTTTGAAATTGATTAATTTTTATTAGAATTAATTAATTAATTATATTCATTTTCAGTTATATTATCAGATTACAAAAAATATTTATTTACTATTTGTAGGTAGTATTTTTATGTATATTTCCTAATACGTTTTTATATTTTTAAAATATATTTTTATAAGTTTTATAATGATAAGATGACAAGTCAAACCTGTGGATATAAAATACATTAAACAAAATAAAAAAACCGAAGAATAACTGCGGATAGATCAGATCATAAAGCAGACGAACACAATGTAACAAATTATATATTGCATATATAAATAAAATAGAAGAATAGGTGACCAAACAATGGTGCGGAACCTTGGACCCTCAGCGGCAGTTTAACCGAGTTTTGTGTGCACACCAACCATCACTAGTCCCATAGTTTAGCACCTCATTAATTGAGTTATAGACAACCATATAAACTCATTTTCAAATTTTACATTTGGAAATGATATAGTTATCAGATTTAAACCAACTGTGACCGGATTTTACATATATACAATGTAGTGGCAATTATTAGTGGACGTACCTACTTGACAAATAATAACAAAAATGGAATAATTACGATTATTTGAAAGAAAATGAAGTGAACAATTAACATTCACATATTGACTAACTCTACCAGATCAAGTGGTAAAAAATGGTTATCTAAAGCGAAGACTACGTACGTAGATTGGGCTTCCAACTCCCCATATACACCTTATGGTTTGAAGACCGAGATGTTACCTTTCCGAGGAGAGCCGAGATCCTTCAAACCAGAAAGTAGGGACTCCAAACTGCAGTGACCGTAAAAATAATAATGATGAAAAAAATGATATCAAGCATTTAAACATTTAAACAGAAAATGGGAATCAGAATTATTCAGAGAACAGATCGGTTATAGAAAGAGGAATGATATGCGATTAGGAACCATGGGGCATTGTTGACTTAAATGAATGGAATCAGGGCAATCCAATCATGTGAGACATGGTGTGACGGATTGTGGAGAGCATTTTTGAACAGTTTAAGCGCAATATATAGAACTTCTGCGATAATCTGGGTCGGGGAGGCAATTTAGAGGATATGTTGAGGCACAGATAATATAGTGAAAACGAAAAGTAATAGCTTTATCTTAGTTTTGTCAATTTGCTTGATAAAGCCGGTATAAATTGGGACCTGCAATTGATTAAACTGTAAACAAAATGTATGAAATATTTGCAGAATAGTTTCTTACAAGGGATGCTTTTAAGTATTGTTAATATAATTTTACTCGAATTTTTACCAATGCAGTTTGTGTGTTATATTTACGACAGTATAATCAACTATTAACGCTGTAATATCGAGCGTACATTTGTAATAATTAATTTGATTGCTATTATTACAGATGAAAGACAAACAACTAAGATAAACATCACCTCAGTCTTCCTCGCAGCGGCTTAATATTTCTATTGCTTATATGTGTTTATAAATGCAAAATGTAACAGATATTTAATAGCATGTTCAATATTAAATGAAATAAACGTATATATATAAATAAATATAGTGGTTTGTAAAATTTTATTTATATCCTTTCCGACAAACAGTTGTCTTTTGTATATGTAATTATACTTATTTATGATAACTACATTTTCATTGTAATAATGATTGTTGAAATATATTCTCATTGCTTTGTTTTCATTAACCTAAATATAAAAAAATTAAATGCTATGAATCATAGCTATATAATCGAGACAAATATATAAGTTTATTGAATTTGTAACAATATGGAAAAAGATCACACGCATTTGGTTAAGAAATATGTCCCATTTGTATAATTTTAAGAAATATATTCTCTATCGAATTATTTTAATTTTACTTATTTTAGTCATTTAATAATCATGCTATTTCATGTATTCACAAAAGTAAATAAATATTTTTACAATAATAAAAAACATGCTAATTATTTGAAACTACTACAAAGATATACTAATATCTGGTGTAGTAGATATTAGTGAAAAATATGTGAAAAAATATCAGAATATTATTTTAGAGATATTTTACCAAAAAATTATTCAAAATATTAAAAAAATTGCAGTTAAACATATAAAAGCTTTTTACATAGACTGAAATCATGTGTAGTATAAATAGACATAAAAGATTTTAAAGTAACCGGAATATTAATTAACCCAAGGCTAATTTTATGGAAATGCTAAAATTGCTGCTAAATTAAGTTATATAGAACCTCCACTGAAGATTATTTGTCTATGAAATTAAATTATCCATTTTCTGCAAAAACTTGCTTCCTCGATGAATTGATCCGACTATTAATTGAACATTTTTGTATGATTGACTTGGTCTTAAATGTTACATAGGATAAAACACAAAGAGACTGTAATTAATATCTGGAATAATTAGATTAGTATGGGTACATACAAACATAATTTATCTTTTTTATTATATGTACACCTCCTACATAGTTTTGCAAGCTGTCTGTAAGTAAAATTGATTGGAACCATCAATCAGGCAAAATCAGCTCACCAGATAGAAAGAAAATAAATAAATCAGAAATAATAA
>JAUZND010004074.1:0-11903 GCA_034780555.1 Coelogynopora nodosa
GGGAAGTCTTCTTCCGAAAATTTATGTAAAAAATATATTTATTTTACAGCAGCTTGTGCTTTTTCTTCTATTTTTATGTGTAAAAACTATATAACTTTTATATATAACTACTATATTGTATTCCTTCCAATGTTTATTGTGTGTTTTGTATCTACACCCAGTATATGTCTCATTCATGACATTTGATTATTTTCAATAAATAGTGCATACATTATCTGCATATATATAATTGATTTATTTAATCTATATGAAAATGTAATAAAACATGTGCCTTTATAAACTTTAGCAATTGTTATATTTGATTTGCACCTTTTTTTTAAATAGTCATGGCACTCTTAAAATCACTCCGATACCTCTGAAATATACATGTCTCTGATGGAATTATTGAAAAAGTCCAAGACTTCAAGTACATCTGTGGTTTGGTTGATTTATCTGCCAAAAATTATAACTCCACAATAAGCCTTGTTGTACAGCCACAAACAAACTTGAATAAGTATGGAAATCAACATGTTCAACCAACAACAAGATCATTATTTATAGCCATAGTTCAGAGTATCTTACTATACAACAGCAAGACCTGAACTTTAACAAAGAAACTTACCTCCAGACTTGACTAGATGTTTGGAGAGTGAAATGCATTTCATACCACAATCATATTACACACATTGTTTTCTATGCTGGCCTTCACAAAGCATCTAATATCATCAAAACATGATGCCTGAGGTTCATTGACCACTGTGTGCACTGCAACCAACTGGTATCACAACTCATATTATGGGAACCCATGAAGGTTGGCCAAGGATATCAACTGATATTCACAAAACAGGTCAAAGAATGTCTTCCTAAACTCAGAGTGACAGAATTACTCAATGCAGAAAAAATGGGATATATGGAAAACTGTCACTAACAAAAACAACTAACTTATTATCTACTTCACTGTTGAATATAAATTTTTACCAGATAACTATTCATTCATTTCTTAACTCAGTAAATTTGATGATGATGAATAGGAGGTTAGATGGGGTAACTACTTACTGCAATTTTGAAAACAGTGATTATATGCTGCAATATAACACAAGCTATATCAGCAATTTGAAATGTTCAAATTATGATTTGGTAGATGATTTCTTAAACTTAAACAGAATATTAAACTAACTAATCATCATTTAGTTAGATTAAGATTAGCTGTAATAATATTTTATTGTAGATATAATAATAATTGATGTATGAGCTGAAACTAGAGGCATATGTTTTGGTAAGTCTCTAAGTCTTCTATGTTTGCAGGAGAACTCAGGTTGGACAATAAATTACATGACAACAGATTGTGAAGAAGTTTAAAAAAAGTTTCATTATGCTGAAATAGAATGTTTACTTTTTCCATTGCTTACATGCACAAGTACATTATTGAAGGTATAATATATCTGAACAGGTTAAATTTGATAAATGTATTTTTTATGAATATGTAAACTGGAAATGAAAACTGATTTACAATATAACTTACCAAGCAGCTTCTAGATTCCAGAAATTATTTAATATGCATAAGTTTTGCATTCAAGCTAGAATTTGTGTATATACACATGAATATATAGATTTACCATTATACCAAGATTTGTTTACATATTTCACTTTAATTGGTTCTTATATTAGTGCAAATTACATCTATATTAATTTTTATAGATACTGTGTACACATTTTCACATTTGTTATAATATTGTAGTTTGTGTCATATATATATACAGATACATATTTACCCTACAACTGACAATGAAAACAAAATATATATATGCTATTACAATATTTTTATGTAATCAACATACATTTGCATTGAATGTAGTTGTAGATTGCCTGGCATAGCTCCTTATCAATTTTCAGGGCCATAAATTCTACAGTGATTCTTTGACTCATTACTTGGTTTGTCTGCATATATTGAGCATAACTTCATCTGTTGGAAATAACCAACATTGAATAATCACTGTGGATGAGTTCTGAACATGAAGACCATTTGATAGTTACCCTCTTGTCTATGTACATTGAAGGTGTCATTAAGAAATTGCAGAAAATGAGATGATGTATATTAACCTGGGGTATAATGAAGTCATGTCACATCACATTTGATGACTATATGCTTTTAGGATTCCTGTAGCTTCTATAATTGGGAATATGGTCCAAACAGGCATCAGAAGAGATTCACTCCGATTTCAAATGAAACTGGGTAAATTTCAAGGTCAACCTTTCACATGAAAGAGATTACTGCATACAATTGCTGAGTTTAGTTCACTGCATTTGGATACCATGAACATAATGTAGATGTTGTAGAAAAGTTTTTTTTAATTACATAGTTTGTGACTGATAAAAATACTTACTCTTAATATATTCTTATTTGTTTCTTATGCACAATAAAGCCATCTTTTGATATTGTCTGTTTTATGAATCAAGAAGATTCATATCGGAAATTTTTAATCTGTACTTAACTGTCATTATATTAATAAATTTTCTATACCTCATTAAAAAGTAAATAATTTTTACGGTGAAAAATAGTTGTTCAAATATTATTTAATGTAAGATTTCTACATGTTTGAAGTGTAATGATATTAATAACAACCATATATATATATACAATGGTAAATAGTATTGGGTTTTATAATATATAGTCACATAAAAGTATGGGGTTGCCACATAGTCTGATTGCATTAGTAGTTTATGACCAAGTTTCTATCAGTCCATAATATATAAATTTATGAGCTGTAAAATAAAACATTATTGATATTAATGGCTTGTAACAGTACCCAAAATCCGCCATATTGACCTATGACATCATCACAAAAACCACAGACCAATTAAAATTTAATTGTTGAATGCTATTGTCTAATACAATCAAGTTTTCATTCAAATTAAGTTTTAAAATTTTGCTTCTGTCCCCCATATATGCTTGAGCCCCACTTTATGTTAATCTCCCCTTGTATTGCTGTACAGTCACAATTTTATATACTTTTCTATAAGAGTAACATATAAATAAAGATTCAGCTTCCACCAGTGTTTCTGTTATTAAAATAAATTATATAAAATGAGTAAAATTTATCAGTACAGTGTAAAGAAACTGACTTTATGTTATTGTTATCTAATTTTAAGGCTTTGAGTCTAACCAGCAAATTAACTGTGGTCTTCAAATGCTAGTTTAAAAAATAATGTTGAAAGCAAATAATTGCAAAATGATAGTAACAATAGTGCTAAAAAATTCAGAGTACATTAATAGTTGTTTGAGTGTTTATACCATTTCATTTGATAGTGATTATTAGCCTAACTCGAATAGTACATTTTAATATAGAGGGTGTCACAAAGCTTTGTATGCAATATATGTGAACAATGAAATGTAATAAATGGGGAAATAGATGTTTAGTAAAGAACATTATGTACATAAAGCATCATAAACCAATGTCCATAGCAATGTAAAAAGGTAACTATTCATTTCAAATGTTCAAAGTGAAGTCAGTTAGCCGATTTGACATCAATACATTGTGAAGATACAGACTTGCATACTTTTAAATAAAAATCAGCCAGAATTGCTCTTGCACACTCAAGTATGTGAGTCTTCAATTGAATTCGATCATTCCTTGTACACTTCATTTTTAAGTGACCCCAAAAGAAAAAATCTCTTGGAGTAAGATCTGGTCTTCTTGGAGGAAATTTGGTTTTTAAGCAAACGTTCTATCGAGGCAACACAACAAAATATAAACAAGATTCTGGAAGGGGTATGTAGACTAATACTGCATGCTTGATGCTACCAGAAAACCAGGTAGAAGATTTCTTTTCCCACATAAATTCCACCAAAAAATCCATCAAATTCACAGTGGAAGAGGAGGATTGTAATCAGTTGGTTCCTTTCTTAGATGTCCAGATAATGAAAAAGACAGATAGCCATTTAAAAAACTACAGTATATAGAAAGAAGACCCATACCAACTGGTATTAGCCTTTTTCTTCCCATCACCCTATGTGTCAAAAAATGTCAGTTGTCAGGTCGAAGAAGATGGCAAAATAGTTACACTAAATCTTTAATTTAGGGCCATCAAAAACAACTCAAAAAGTCTGATAACAATGCAGACTCAAAAGGTTTTGTGGTTCTCCCCTTTATTAAAGGCATCTCAGAAAGAATGAACCAAGCGCCTACATGTTCAAAGGTTAAAGTTGGGCTAAAACCTCCAAGAAAAATAGGACAGCTACTTTCTCGCCCAAAAACCCGAAGATCAAAAGTGTTTACTAGGGGTGTGGTCTAATAATACCTTGTCATGACTGTGCGTTATCTTATACCAGCCGGACTGTCAGCTCTTTAAACACGTCTAAAACAACACAAAGAGTCTATACATATTCTTTAACCTGAAAATTCAGCATTAGCAGATCATGCAATTAATAACATTCACAGGAGAAACTTTGATGATACTTTGATTCTTGTGGTTGAATCCAACTGGTAATGTCAGTTATTTTTAGAGTCTTGCTATATTACCATTAACAAACATTGTGACTCTAAAGTACCTTCTATTTATTAAAAATATCTTTCAATCGAGTGTATACTAATCTCTCTGGTTATTTATTCATTTTAATATTCTTTATCACTGAATGTTATTTTGTGTTTTACATTGTAATCAATGTTTTGTATGGATGCAGTTGTTAGTAGGTTTAATTTCGGCCATATGTTAATTTGTTCACTTTTGTTGTGTTGCCTCAGTAAAAAGTTTTCTTAAAAACCGAAAATTCAGGTGTAATAAATAATTTTGTATTGTTAACCTTTACTTTTTAATTTATATTCATGCCAACACAAAATATTCACAGATAACAAATGTGTCTTCATTCTGCCATTTATTTTGAACATTGCTTCATCACTCCAAATAAATGTATCACAAAATGAATCATCTTCTGGGAACTTGTTTATGAACCATTCAGCAAACTGGTCGATAAGGCTAAATGCCTTCATCATGGAGTGTTCTTTGAATTGATGCTCTAGAAATATTTAGTTGAAGAGAGGTTATGTGTATTGACATTCTGGTTGGGATCTTCATGACTAACCTCACATTTTCATCCAACTTTACTGGTTTTGGTCGACCTGTACCTTTTTGAATGCTATTAATTGTACCATACTCGCTCTTCAAATTTATCATGTATTCATGTTAGGGTAATTCGAGTTAGTGAATCTGCTGCAAAAGTTTCATTCCATTGTCTTCATTTAAGTTTTCAAACTTATGATACCATTTCAGGATTTGTTTTCAATCATAAAAAGTTAATACCCACCTCTCAGCCATTTCCTACAAATAATGCAATCAGGTAGTATGGGTAAAATCAACCAAGTGGTAAAAAATAGATAGTGTTTTAATAAAGGGAACTTTCTGTTTATATCTAACATATAACCTCCAATGTTATTGATAGCTTATGATAACAGCCAATTAGAAAGTTACAATCTGTTTCTATGATCATGTATATCATACTGTATCAATATTTCGATTTTCTATTAATGTAAACCATAGAATATATATATTTTAACTCCTTTGGCTAAGGAATTTTAATTATAGGTTTGATTTGAATTCAGCCATTCAGTATATTGCTGTCTTCATGTATAGTATTGTTAACATATACTTATTGTTAACATAAAATAATATGGCAGTTGCAATATAATAGTAATTATAAGTATAACATTATTTTGTACACATGTTTCAGATGTAGAGAAAAATAACACGATTAAAATATGTAATTTGGTTTAAATGTGTGTTGTTGTTTTGTTTCTATGTGAACTTGAATATCATGGAATTATTGATTATATTTATTCACAGATATTATCCTTACATTGAATTATTTATGAAGTAATTTTGTTTGTATTCGTTAATTTATAATTATTATTAATACTAAAGTTATATTTATCTATTGAATCTGCTAAACTGATCTTTAGAAAGATTAATGTAGTGCCATAATTAAATGAATATTTTGACAGATTAGTACTTACATTAGATATAGTAACAGCAAAGCAACTAAATTAAGTAGTTTTTTCCATATTAAATCCTTTCTTATCATGTCTGTGTCGACAGCCAATATGAAGAAGTGGATGTACCTCACCCTATTCGGAGCCCTGCCATGTTGCGCTCTGGTGTACAAGTATGCTTTCGATCGTGAGCATGAAAATATGATGAAGTATCCCAACGGCCCCCCCATGCCCCAATGGGACCATGTAATCATGAACAAGGTGGGTCATCGTATGATCCACAAACTAGTGGTGTATTGTTGGTTATCTATCAATATAATAATGAATCTATACCCAAATGGTGACACCGGTTACTTTTTTGACATATATATATATATTTATGCATTGCAGCCCTTCCCATGGGGAGATGGGCAGACCCCTCTCTTCGAGTTCCTCTTCCCCAACGGCAAACATCATGGTGACGAAGAACATTGATCAGTGCACCATAACCATAATTCCCTCTTTCTGTTTCTATTGTAGATTATTTAGCTGATAACCAACCTACCTGCAGTCCTGTATTGTATTGATTATGTTGTTCTTTGTTGATATAGTTTTAATAAATTCTAGTTTTAAGTTATTCTGGTAAATATACTGTTCTTCTGCTTGATAATTTGTAAGTATGTACTATTGTATTGAACTATAATAAAGGGTTTTTATTCAATATATAGGGTGATTTCATTCGTTATTGTCGAATATTAAAAATATATAAATTAAAGATTCGACTTCATCTTTCTATAGTTTTT
The DNA here is from genome assembly GCA_034780555.1 of Coelogynopora nodosa. Classification (NCBI taxonomy): domain Eukaryota; kingdom Metazoa; phylum Platyhelminthes; order Proseriata; family Coelogynoporidae; genus Coelogynopora; species Coelogynopora nodosa. Next base: position 6,746 of record JAUZND010004074.1, read on the forward strand.
TTTGTTGATGTCATCTGTTTCAATGAATTATTGTGATATAATTTTAAATTAAAATTTGAAAATGGTGATGGGACACATATTGGGTACTCTTACATTCAACAACGCATTTAATTTTCCTTGTTGAGGTGACCAAATCAAAGCATTTTAATTGGAGTGTTTCAAATTTAGTAGTATAATTTTAATGACGGTAAAAATGTATAGGCCTATTATAACGTATACCAATTTTTTGATATTTAGACGGGAAATGGCAAATTATGCCTCCAGTAGCTACCTTTCAGTTTGCAGATATTTCTAAAATGTTCGCTTCCCAAATGCGATCTACATGATTTTTACTGATAACTTTTATGGTAATAATATGTTAAATATATGATATTAATAAAGCGATTCCAAATGCATGTGCCGGAATGTTGTCAAGAAATGGGTAAAAATAGTTAATCTGTAGAAAAAGAATAATTTTAATAGTTTTAAGTATGTTTAATAAGGTGTTTCACAGTTTTATAACTTCCCCTCATAACCACTTTTTTAAAGATACGTAGTTCATTTTATGCCAAATAGGGCAAAAAACTTGTAATAACATAGAAATGTCCAACAGTTATTGAAATGCAAGGGAAATTAGGCGATGCGAACTAGAATCCCACATCTTTATAAATCTCAATCGGGTTAATATTCTTTACTATTGACATATTTCCGTCGATATATAAGAGGGCCAACCCATTCAAACTAATATTTGGAAAATGCATAACAATCTACCCCTCGTTTTCGCCGTGCCCATGAAATTGTAATAAATTATGAAGCCGCACCCTAAAAATCAGACTAGGCAGTTGCCTCGTCTGCCTCATGCCTGCATGGCTACGGGCCTGTTTTTAGTAAAATACTAGCATAAATCGACCTTTTGATAAATTCATTCAGGTTGCTGCACAGATGGAGTAATACCTACCGTAATACCCACCCCGTTCCAATTTTTCGGATAGGCAAGATGTTTCTTTATAAGCAATAGGCCTAGTTTTCTTATTATTATAGCATCCAAGTATTGTTATTACAAACTGTGGTAATTACAGCCTGAATTTTGTATAATGTACTAAGTCTCGAATAAAAATGTATTTTTAGACTAAAATAATTATAATATTACAAATTAATAATAAAATACAAAATATAAAAAACTATAACGAACATATTTCACCTAAAAAATACACTGCAAGTTTTTATACATTTCTGAATATTGGATAAAAATTAATATGAAATATCTGTACTACTAGTGTAATAGAATAGTAGTATAATAAATAGTTCACCACATCAAAACATTTGTTTATTCAATCATAAAGGATATCATTTTTAGTAAAAGAAAAAAAATTAATTGTATTTAATTATGATTAAAATAATAATTATTATAAAAGTTAAAATTATTATATGTAGTTTTACTATTAAAAGCAATATTATTTTTTAACAAAAAAATATTTGAGCCTGACGTGATTCGAACACGCAGCCTTCTGATCTGGAGTCAGACGCGCTACCGTTGCGCCACAAGCTCGTCTGACAATATTGGCGTTTAAATTAGATCAAACTCGTAAAGATATAGGTAGTCAAAAAATTATGACATCCATCTTATGTATAACATATAAAACGATATACGAGAAAAAACTAGAGAAAATAGCGTTAATAATAAATATATTACAATTATGATATTGTATTATAATAAATGAAAATAAATCTACTACATATGTTACCAGTATAAGTATCTACACTTCTATAGTGCGTGGTTACAAAGCAATATACTTCTCAAATCGATATAATATGACAGATAATGTCGTAATAATATTTACAACAAGATTGGGTCCATGCCAGTACAAGTGTTCATCATAGCCATAATAAAAATAATTATGATATACGATAGCTGAAAGGAGTAAGCAAACAGATACGATACAGATAAAAATGGACAATTATAAGTACTATAGTTGTTCAATATTCCGCAATAAATACTTTGAGGAATAGAATCAGTCAAAAGTTGTAACATTTAATAATCTTGTCTTAACAATTGTCTTAATAATCTAAACACATGCCTTCTTTCTAATACTTCACAAAATTGGTCCATCACCCATTAAAGAACATCATCATTGAAGTTCATTATATTAATCAAACATTATCTATGGAGCGATCTGGATTGTAAGGAACAAAAATATTGGTCTAAAGGAGTTAATTAATGGTTTATATAAAATTATAAACAAATTGAAATAAATGATAAAACAGATTTAAGTGAATCTAGACTTCTTATAACAATTAAAATGTATGAAGTTATAATTATATACATCATATATATATATATACAAAATGTTCGTCCATTTTCTTCTGTGTATTAAAATTGATGGTATTATTTTTATAGTAGGTACGTTAACTAAAAAATTGATTTTATAAAATGAAATCATTATTGATGAACTCTTAATATCATATTTTCAATAAAGAAAAGCAATGTCCTTTCTTTAAAGTATGGAAACTATAAAAATGATACATATATATATATAATCAATAATATTGAAAGGATTTAGTACCATATAATTCATCGTGCTAAAAAGTAAATCACATCTATGAATACAAAGTATGTTTATATATGATTTTTAAAACAACCAAAAATATTTTATTAGACAAAGAAGAAACGAATTTTATCTTTTTTATTTTCAATTGAGAAATATTTAAAGTGTAATTTTTGTTTAAATTTTGCACTATGTTAGGAATACAGAAAATAACTTTTATCCTTTACAAAGCAGAATCAACTCGATCGGGCAATACATTTTTCGTAAATAAGAAATCATCTAGATTTAATCAAATGACCGAACTTAGTGAATAACTATTGAACAAGGCCACTTAGCCTATAAGATGCATCAGTTTATCAACGACATCATAAAGCTACTTGGCGGGAGTTCTGCGATCGAAATGATGACTGGAGAAGAATCCGGAGAAGTCAGGAGACACTTCAATAACTAGAGCTCCATCGCCCCCCTTCTTCGTCTCTTGTTGATGACTTTGATGTTGATATTGATGATGATCTTCTTGATGATACTGACGATCTTGATGTTGATCATCTTTATGGTGATCATCTTGATTATATTGACGATCTTGATGGTGATCATCTTGATGATGTTGACGATCTTGATGTTGATCATCTTGATGATATTGACGATCTTTATGTTGATCATCCTGATGATATGGACGATCTTGATGGTGATAATCATGATGATATTGACGATCTTTATGTTGATCATCTTGATGTTGGTATTGACGATCTTTATGTTGATCATCCTTATGATATTGACGATCTTGTTGTTGATATTGACGATCTTGATGTTGATATTGACGATCTTGATGGTGATCATCTTGATGACATTGACGATGATGATTAGGTACATCCAGCACAGGGCTCACGACTCCAGTTTCAGTCTTCTCAGAGATAACCGAAAGAGGCGAGTACCGCAGATCTTCACCAGTGAAGGATGGAGGAAGGGGAGGTGGAGGGACCACAAGTGATCCTTGTTGTTGACTGATGGAAGCTGAGGGGGTTGTGTCCTTCTTCAGACAAATAGGGGGTGTTCTGGGAGATGCTTCGTGTGACCGAGGGGTGCCTATTTGGCTCAAGGTCTGCGGAGGAAAAAACAGAGTTGAACATGTACCACAAATACACGCGTCATATTCAGTAATGACTTAGGCTCAATACACGCGTCATATTCAGTAATGACTTAGGCTCAATACACGCGTCATATTTAGTAATGACATAGGCTCAATACACGCGTCATATTTAGTAATGACTTAGGTTCAATACACGCGTCATATTCAGTAATGACATAAGTTCAATGCACACGTCATATTTAGTAATGACGTAAGTTTAATAAATATTTAATAAATAATGAAACATTTAAATTGAAATAAGTTTATCATAAATTAAATCCATTCAACTCGAATACTAAAAGTAATTATTAAAATATATCAACAAATATAGATTGTGTGATCTGGAATCAGATGCAAAAAGAATCAAGCCAATTGGTTGCATTGAACAAAAGTTATAGCATTTATTGGTCAATATAGCATATCTGGTTATTTTCCTATAGTTTTCCTAACTGGAGTTTATGACGCAATCAGGTCATAAAAATTATACCAATCGATAAAAATTTTTGAAAATTAAAAACCCTCGACAAGTCTTTAGGAGGTATCTGTATACCAAATTTCAGGTTAATCGGATGATAGGAAAATTTGTTATTCCAGGGTTGGTAAAATACCCCCCTCCACGTAGCAAACCTTACGAAATATGTCCACGTATGAAGGGTTAAGTAAAGCATTACATACAGCATTTGTAAATCAAGATTAACCTCAATTTGTTACATAAACTATATATAATTAAAATACTACTTAAAGCATACCTCAAGTAGTAAGGTATGTTATTATAATTTAACATATAACTTTAAAACGAACCAATTGTAATATCAACTTTCATCACAAAAGACATTGATAGATAATCAACTAAAAAATACATATATACAAATTGTATTAATCATTGTTCTGATTTTATCACATTAATATATAGAAACGTTTACTATGGGAACCACTCATCCATGCGCCTATAAACATGTATACAACACGACTTAACCCAGAAATAGAAAAGATATACTCAGCGAAACAAAAAATCAATTAGTGCATAAAATAAATACCACGATGAAAACCAATAATCAATGATCAAATTCAGGTAAATAGATTATGAATGCATCTTTCACAAAGTTGTGGAAATTGAAATTATATTATCCAATAAGAAAAGGGACAGATTACTTCTTGATTTAATTTGAAATACGTATAATTTATTATTGTACGAATAAAAGCGTTATGAGAAAACTTGATTTTTCTTTTTTGCATCTGATTCCAAATCACAAGATCTATAATAGTTTGGTATATATTTAATTATTATACTACTTATATAAATAAGCTATTAGTAGTATAAATGCTATTTGAGTATTATATTAAATTGCTGGTTATTTTAATAATTAATTTTTTTATTCAAGTTTAATTGTAAACATTTAAAGATAAACTTGTTTTTTCTATTAATGTTACTAGTTTAAGCTCCTAATATCATCGGCAAGTATGAAATCCCAAGGGGGGGGGGGTATAAAATAGATAAACAATA
>JAUZND010004075.1:0-11902 GCA_034780555.1 Coelogynopora nodosa
CATATGAAACCAATTAGAATGTAGCAAGACATCATGGGGCATATGAAACCAATTAGAATGTAGCAAGACATCATGGGGCATATGAAACCAATTAGAATGTAGCAAGACATCATGGGCCATATGAAACTAAGTAGAATTTAGCCAAATACATAAACGCATTTGAAAACGAAAATCTTCAGACCTTTAGACATTTTGTTTAAAAAAGGTATCGATTTTGTTAATTAAAATTATATGTTAACATTACATTAAATATATCAGATAAAAACCCGATACAACTTTCCGGTGCAATTTTTATTTATTTTTGATCATGTTATACAATTCTGCGACTTTAAATTAATGAGATGAATTTAATTTATTATTTCACCCAATTATTGTCTGATTTGAGAACAGAATTATTTCCTAATAACTTAATTATCCACAGGTCTTAAATATGTACAGCAAAATAACACTAGAAAAATCTTCTAACCATAAGCTCAAAATCCCAAATACCCTATTAGACTGGCATTATCTACTTATTGTTAATGATGCTAGGACTCTAATGTGGATTTGGATTGATTCCTTATTAAATAAGACATCCGATGTAAAATGCAGTGACCACATCCTATTGAATAAAATGAAATGTTGATTTGTTTTTAGTAAGCGTAAAATATTGTTAATATAAAAATGGTAAAAGTACATTAACATAAAACCAAAAAATTATTTATAATTAATTTAAAGAAGTATATCCACAGAAAAAGCGAAGCTTATTATGATTTTAAAAATAATTTAGTTATATAACATATTGTCACTATCTTTAAATTTATCCTATTTATATTTAACGTTAATAATTTATATGCATACATTGTTTTATTTATAATTTATTTATTTATTTATCTATTAGTTATTTAATTGTCAGCTTATAAATATTGACGGCTTTGTTGATAATAAACATTTCACTATTACAATCAATATCTTAATTGAAATATTTTTTTTAAATCAATAATTTAATTTCGAATTTTGACAATTAAAAATAATTATTTTAAATCAATACATACAATTCAAATTAATGTGAATAAAGTTTTAATTAAAAAATTAGTTAAGTATAGCTTTATGCATTGATATATTGCAAAATGTGAAATTCCATAATTTATTCTTAGTTGTTATCTTTTAAAAAAATATATTGTGGTTATAATTAATAATCAATGTGTACGCTATGTTTAAAATGATATAAATGAAATATATGCAAAAATAATTTTAAATATTCATTTACTGTTTAGTATTTATATATTACGATCGGAATAGTTTTTTTTTGTATTCTTTGAACATGTCGCATATGCTGCTTCAGATTAGTGAAGAATTGTTTTACAATAGTGAAGAACCGTTCCAGAGTTTATTTAGTAGGTTAAGCATTAAGACTTAAGCGGTTATAGTCATTGTTAATTTTTAAATATGTAGAATTGTCAAGTATTGTTCATCACTGGAATGTAAAGCATTATTAAATAATCGACACGACCAACATTTTTTGCATATCATTAATTACAACTATTTTCGATAACAGAATAAAAAACTGCGTAAGTCTTAATCAAGTATAATGGTGATGTTAAATCAAGATATACAATTGAATACATCTATATAGCTAAAATTTATAAAATAACCTCTATACATATTACATGGGGTGTTATGAATTTAATGAGAGGATAACAAAAAACATCTATCGATGAAGGAAAGTTTCGCTAGAAAAGTTGATAATAAAATGTCTCATAAAATGGACCAGAAAAATAATAGAATAAATAGTTTATGATGAATGTTTACCCCTCATCAGTACAGATTATAAATCGAACATGCAACCCAGAAAACTGAGCGGACCCACCTACCACTAGTTAGACACGGTAGTTGACAGACAAGAATGTGGCCCAGTGGTAGGTGGATTCGCTCACAGATCGCTCGGTGGCATGTTCGATTCCTACTCAGTACTGATGAGGGGCAAATACCCCGAAACCGGTGTGCAGATGGATTTACCTGTCGATTACTGTGTTTATTAAAATTCATCTAAACATTATCGTAGCGCCGCGTGGAAAATTCTACTTGAATTATGAAATGGTTTACCGAATATATAATTTCACTAAAATCGCTCTCAACTCGTCTTATCTGACAGCTAAATTAACTGTCATGACTGATTTATTTCCGCATTATACAAATGTGTAAATATGAGAATGGTCATTTAGTGCTCAATATTCAACCCATCATTCCCATAATCGTGATCAAAATAGAAATTGTATTGAGATTAAATGAGAATGCGACATGATTAAAAAGTTTTTAGGAGGAGAATTAATACATTCGCTGATAGATGATAGAAGAGGCTTTACTGTAATAAGTGATATGTTTCGACAAATTTTACAACAAGCCAGACAGAATACTGAAGTTGAATAATTAAAGATCTATTTGCGGTTTATATACTAAAAATGTAGAATTTGAAAATGTCTAATAAAACGTGTGGTGAATTGATAAAACCCGCATTATCACATTTTTTTTAAAAGTGCAACAAATTAAGCACAAAAATGCTAAACATGCTAAAAAAAACACAACCTTACTATGTTCCTTGTTATGAATATGACTGGTTAAATTAACATATATCAAAATACGACACTGCATGTAACATGTTTTCACTTTTCTCGTTATACGGATTTATTCAAGTTTTGTTTTTGTCAAAATATATAATTATGTTATTAAAAAATGGCTTAAGATACTATTAAGATACTATTTCTCTAAATCGTCATTGTGAAAATTTGAATCTATAAAAAAGTTACAATAAAGATACATTCTTTGAAATAATGCGCAACTCAGTTGTCAAGGCTCTTTTTAAACATTTTGTAATATATATTTTTATCATACCGCCATTATTTTTGTCAGCGTAATATTGTATTATTAAAAATCAATTTAAAAAAATATACCATGTTGCAAAAGTAAATAAATATATACTTAGGTTATTCTCAAAAGATAAATTATACACGAACACAGAAAGATAACGCCGCAGGTATTTGTATTGTTTGCCATAATTGTTAACTATGTTTTTGATTTGTAGGTAAGAAATTAGAATATATTTATATATTTATATCTTGTATGTAACAAGATTTTGAGTTTTCACAATTGTCACAACTTCAATCCAAACAAAGTGCTACGCGCCCCATTTTGGTAAATTGATCAAAAACACTATTTAAATTTTTAAGAAAAACAATATCATTATCTGAAATGTTCATTATTTATTATTGATGTTTATATAAAAAATCAATTGCCATGACAAAGCAAAAAAAGTAATTCTGTAATATTTAAGTATACATATCAAAAAATGTTAGTTAAAGAATAGTTTTAAAATGAACAATTTTGATTTCTTATAATGATCCACTTTATTTTTCCTTAAAAATTCAGATGAGTTGCAGATTGGCTACATATCGTTTCATCCATTGAGCTAGAAACGTATTTTGTAGAGAAACGATGCAATGAATAAATTATGTAACCGATTATCGTATTGATTTACCTAATGGCTACGTATCATTTCACATAATCATCAATGATTAGAGTTTACTAAATAAATACAACTGTCACGTCACTGTTTCATGATGTTTTAAGCTTTTAACTCAATATTTAATGATTTACCTAGAGGATTGTATTAAAATCCCCGTGATTTAACAGAATTGTTATTCTTTATATACTTAATATATTCTTAAATCGGCAAAACTTAATTTTTCATTATAACAATTTTAGGCGCAACTAAATTTAGTGTTTTTCTGTCAATAGCAAAAAGCGAAATGAGATTAGGTGAAATAATGTTTACAAGATAGGGACATTAATCCCAATAAATATGCAGGTACGGTTGGCGGCATCATGACCTTTGACTTTAATTAACATTGAGTCTTTATTAACATTTGTATTTCAATTATTTTATTAAGTATATTGATACGAGATTAGGTAAATGACATTAGGTGAAATGAGATTAGGTAAATGAGATATCACCCGCAGATTCATAGAATGGGGAAATTTCGAATAACTTTAAAAAAATGGTTTAAATGATACACTAATAGAATAATTAATTTATTTCAATTGTGTTGTTGAAAGCATTATTTATTTATGATTATGCCTACGCGTATATACAACAGAAAATCATTGAATTCAACTTACTATGAATAATTTATCATAAAATTGTACTTTGCTGCTGGCTAAACAAACAAACAAACAAACAAATCAATATATATATATTTATATAATTAATACCATATCTAATCCGAAATAAAATTTATTTCGTGTTGTGGTACTGTGGAGCAGTTTCAACGATCAAATTGCTTTTGACATCAAAAATATGAAACGTACGTTTGAAAATAAAATTTACATATAAACAAAAATATGTCAAAAATATTGAATAATCTAGACTTCATTGTGTCAAATTTTCTTCAATTTAAAATGGTTAAAAATAGAAATTGAACAAAATACCACTTAAAAAAATATTTCGTTGCATGGCTGATTTTATGTACTTTTATTTTGTGTTTCAATGTCATTCATTTTGCATCAATTAATAATAAGGAATTAAAGCAATGACTATGATTATATGTAATATTAGTTTATGTTCACTTTGTATCCATATAGTTAAGTTGTTTAGAAGATTATAATTTCTAACTGTCATGCAAATTTGAACTGTCCATCTTATTGTACCACTTCATTCTCCACTCCTGCTCCTCTATTCTGAATTTTATTTCAGTTAATAATAGCTAAACAGATACTATTATAGTTTCTATTTTCATAGATATTCATAAATAGGGTTTAACCATAAATCTAATATTAATACATATATAGATAGGAATTACTTGCTTTATCATATGAGTTATGTTGAATGTACTTCTGTGTTCTATGAAATGATATAAATACAATACACTCATAACACAGTTAGTTTGCGTGACTAACTTCGCAAGTATTGGCAGAAGGGTAGTATGTCCCCCGTCCCCATCTAAAATATCGCTCACAGTGATTGGATTTTATTTACAATTTAACTACTTCTTAACAAGGAATAGAAGAATATTTATTTAAATTTGAGAAGCTTTTAATTTTAATTACTTTTCGTTACTTTTTATATATTAAGTTGTTTAATTTTAAAATTTCGGTAAATAAATAATTTAGAAAATGTATTAAATAACAAACCGCGACAGCCGTCTTATAAGCTTGTAAACTGGTATTAATATTAATGTAGCATAACTGTCGTGAACGCCAAATTATAGCATATTTACCGAAGTTTCTTGTTTTTCCCACTAATGTAGTTAATTCTTTCGATAAGAAATATAAAACATAAAAAAATATTGTGATAAATTTGGCTAAAAAACTATTGATCTGACAATTATTGAAAAATTAGTATTTGTCTGTATTAAAAATAATCAGTTCAATCGTTTTATGAATACATTTGCTATGTTTGATTAAAAATTGTTCTAAACAAATTCGATAAGATCAAATTTATTATAATATAATAGTAATAATATTTTGCAAGATTTCTTTATCGACTAATAATTAGATATCTTTGACGTCATCAATTTCTATAATCAGTAAACATGTTCTTTTACGATATTATATAATTTGGTGATCAATATAGGAACTATACTTGTGTCATTTATTAAAAAAATAATTTAATTATTAAATTTCATGTTTTATAACAATTAACAAATTGATTAGTAACTGATTTGAGTGCTTGGTCATTGAGGAAATATATTATACTTTTTTATACATAAAATATGTTATATTTTTACGTTAAATTACCTTTGAATGAAACTAATAGATGCCCCAAATAAATATTGATATATTTAATTAATATTACCAAGACATAGAGCGAACAGTTTTTGTAAACTCAGCAAGTCAAAACACATTCACGTCGTCAACATAAAGTATATTTGTTAAAATGATTGAATGTAAATTTTTTATAATTTCACAATTGTTTTATATAAAATTGCAAATAGTTTTCATATAATTGTAGATATACTACAATAAAAAATACCGGGTAACTGTTTTATAACTCTCTACCAGTATACCATATAAGACAGTTATTCATCCAAATACCCCAAGTAAGGAATAGTAGAGGTGTTCCTGCCACAATATATTGATGTTAATGTTTAATGCTATATTGAGAATTCTCACCACAAAGAAAATTTGGTTATATTTTGAAGACTCGATCTTATTTCGAACTTTTTCTGTACATTAAGATATTTATTAAATTAAGTTAATTAACGAACACAACACAAACAATGATACAAAACATACAATCGAATAATATTTTCATCTATTGATTTATATAATATTTATATATAGTCATTTATTTCGTGGTGTGCCGGTAACTATATAAATATGTTTTAGTATCTATATATCAGTATATATCAATATATATCAGTATACATGTATTTAATTACCAATAAATGAAATAATGTCTATTATAAATGTATTTAGAGAATTAAAACGTCATATCGTATGTCAGTGAATTTAACAAAGTCATAGCCGCATGTCATCCCTTATACATACAATTAAGTAATAATCAATGGAGAAAACTATTTTTCATGAAAACTAAATCTCTATCTTAACAATCTATAATATGATATAAAACATAATGAATAAAGTTAGCTGGAGAGAAATAATTGTTGGCCTATATTATATAACAAATGGATGTTTAATATAAGCAAGAGAGAAGAATAATCTGCCGATTGCAATAAAAACAGTAATACAAGAATATGAACATGAATATGAATTATGCCCTATATGTCCTTCTAGGTGAATTTGTCCAACGCTTTCCAATTTAATAAGTATTATACAGAAATATCCTACAACTATTCGAATTCCAACTAAAGTTATTAATCCATCAATCCACGTACCCTAACTTGCACCTAACTTCTTCCTTATTTATTCCACTTTTCAGTACATAATAGCCTTCTATTTCACGCTATATTCTAACTCTCTTTTACTATATTATGTTTACAGTATATAATATCTTGGAAGCTTCATAAAATCGAGTGATTTAAAAAATTTCTCGAGGTACACCAAGCAAGCATTTTGCGTCAGTAGCCATAGCTCAAAAGAATGGATCATGATAAGGTGATAAGGCATAGAAATGAATGAATGGTAGAATGATAAATAAATATAATGCCTCCAACTACACTGCAATGCATACACTGCAATTGAGAACAAATCAGTGAACCAATCAAGCTATATTTTAGTGTGCTTGACAAAAAGTGTGTTTTTTCAGATTCAGCCAAAACACTCTTTGAAAAAAAATCTACTTATCAATATATTCTTACTATTAACTCTAAACTTATATGTATAACATTTTCATTCTTTATATGTATTTCCTTTAGTTCATAGTTACTGGAAATTCACTAAGAAATAACTGTGGCGATAGTCAACAAGGCTTTATTGAGTTAAGAAACGAACATTATAACAAAATTCTACTACTTGAATATGGGGCAATTATTTATTCATGAAGGTGAAAGAAACAAATAAATGTATGCGATGTTTCTTCAGCCATTTTTATGATATCATTAATATAAATTTTGCCAAAAACAAAAGCGTAAAACTGGTTGAATAAATCCGTATAACGAGAAAAGTGAAGACATGTTACATGCAGATGGAGGCGTACGCGGTGTCGCATTTTGATATATGTGAAATAAATAAGTCATATTCATAAAAAGGAACATGGGAAGTGCTTTTGTCTACATTTTTTCAAATTTGATTTTTTTTTGCCTTTTAAATTAAATAATAAAATTCTTAGAAATTTCTGACAAATTAAATTCTATATATATTGCATCTTGTAAGTTTAGTATAATAGCTTTAGCAAACATAGACATATCACCCTTCATCAATATAAACATCATGTTATATGACAAAGGTAAACAAAGAGATTAAACATATTTAGTCAGCGGAAATTAAAAAAATATATATTAAGTTTGAGAGGCACAATACTTGCTACAATAACATAAATAAACAATAATATTTAAAATACTTAGGTGGTAACTATATATAATACTACTTTATAATAGGGACATGATTATACTTTATAACTTTTTCATATTAACCTAAAATTTGTTTGAATTTCTACTATATTCATACAAAAAGATGGTTTCATATTTTATTTTATTTTAAATTGAATAATTTCTCATAAATAAGTAAATTATGCATTTCGAAGAATTTAATTAATCAGCTTTAAACGACATATTTTAATGTTTCAGGCTTATATAATCATTTTCTTTAATATTGCCGACAAATTGAATTGATATTTATGCCTTTTTATCCCTTTTCTTTAACTTTTATTGAGTAAAAACGATAAATTTCAACTTGATATATTTCTTCCAGATTTAAACCCAATATCTATGTCAACAGTCGCATCTGTTGAGCCTTTAGATTGTTGCATTTTAATGAGAGACATTTTAGTCCTCGAACCGCTTAATGGCAGATTAGATTTATAGGAGCCCGCCATCTCGACACTTCGGATTATGAAATAATCAAATTGGGGTTATTTTTTAAAAGTTTATTTTAAGCACTGCTTACGACTTGAATGGAAATACACTACAAATAATATTTTGGGTATGGTTGAAAGAAACTTTTTTGAATATTGTAAGTCATTAAAGTTTTATCTGGATACATTATGACATATTAATATCTACAATTATTTAAATAATAATATTTAACAAATCTTTTAAATAATGGATTAATGAACGTGCTTTAATACTTAAATCAACATAGATAATATAATTTATTTTGGTCTGAGCCGAGAAGTCATAATAGCAGGATAGTTTATTGGCTAGAATAGAGACCGTCAATCCAATTTGCATACTTTTTCAGGCTACCGGTTACAATTTCATCATGCTAATAGTTGGAAAGCGATCTGCCATCCTACTAGCCTACTAACTAGCTTCTGCTATTTGTATTGATGACATATAAGTTATCACCAGATAAATTGTTTATACTTTTGCATATGTATTGTATATATTATAATTATAAAAATAATACTGCTATCTAAAGTGCAATAGGGAGGACCCCAATATTTTATAAGAGGGATGATTTCGATTTGATGGGTGCGTTGAAAAGACAGAATGAGCAACTCGTGTGCAATAAGTAATCCCCTTCCCTTGACTATGAGGTCTAATATTTAGTTTTTCTAAAAAGAAGTTAAGATGGCTGCAGCCAACAGAATCCACTACAATACACTGTCTCAACCAAAATGCTTGCTTTATAGTTTTGTTTCCAAATATTTTATACAATATTCTTTTTAATTTTTTAATGTTTCAGTTCAAATTCAGTTTCTATGAGATGGTGTCATGATACAAAAACAAATCGTAAATAATGTGAAGGCAACGTCTGCATTGATCTACAAGTCATTTTAAACTTTTTAAATAGTTTTAATCATATATATATATATATAAGCTATATATGTATTCGTCGATGTAATATGCTACTCGATGGTTGTAACTTAAATCAAGTAGAATAATTATCTATAGTAATAAATTAATAATTTGACCGCGAATGCTACAATAGACATATTGATTAATAACGCTTTTATCGATTTGTGACACACTCTACACGTAATTTGCAGTATGTTTACATGACAACCATGTTGCCGTTATCAAGGTGTAAAGTATGCCTATTTAGTATGTAAAGTTTATATATTATATATCTATGGTTTTAACAGTTATAGTCGTTAGGTAGGACTATATCCCCAATATTCACTAAACTGATTTTGACCTTTAAAGACTTCGTGAGTTGTATTCTATGTCTAATTTTACAATTATGTCGACACAAATTTAATAAAATAATTAACAACTTCAATGTTTTATTATATTATGCTTGTTGTATATAATTTAATAGATTTAATAAATAATTTAATAGAAAAAATATATCATTCGATTTTTGATGGTATTTATCTCATGGTGTGTAGATTACAAGTTAATTTAATTAGAGTTAAGGATGTGTTAACTTACTGAAAATGGTTCTTCTCATGATTATATTTAATTCTTTCATTATGTAATTGCTGTTTTGCTGTTTTATTTTAATCATAATTTGTAGATCATTGTTGACAGAAAATATTATTATGTTATTTATTATAACCTATCTGAGTTTTCTGAAAGTTAAATTAAACTTATTTTAAAAATTTAAAGAACTGCTTTTCCCTAAAAGAAGTATTTTAAGTTTATTTCTAACCGACACACTTGTAAATTATTGATTTTATTATACGATCCTCTTTGTTTATTTTAGCGTTCCATAGATACTGAACTTTACATATATGCATATGTAGTATATATAGGAGACGTTTTATAATCGTCATATATCCTACAATCGTACATGGTTTTACAAACTTAAACGAAATATCTCCAATACATGCAAAGAAAATCCACAATAAAATGTTAAGTTTGATAAAATTAATACAACATTTCCGAGCTTTCACCTTTCATCAAGAAGGCATATTCATGGAGACTGTAATCAAGGCACACCATGATTATGCCTTCTTGATGAAAGGTGAAATTGCACACATTGCACAAATGAACAGATGAACTGATTGTGGGAGAGGAGAGAAATTGCTGGTGTTATTCTTATTTATTATTAATGCTGAATATTCTGTGATAATATTAACCTTTTTATTACACGGTTGCAATTCGTCGTATATATCATTTAAAATCTATAACGCTTTTAAAACGCTTTTTTAAATAAAAAATGTATTTGACCGCAGTTTTATTTTATTAACTATACAATATGTATCGAGACATAAATTTGTCAGACTTCTTTATTTCAACTAAGTAAACTATGAAGATATAGATATCTTTTTTTTACTGCTGAAATATATAAATATTTATATACCTAGTTGTGAAAGCAAGCAAAAGGCACAATTTAAAGAGGATGATATCCTTACCTGGTATAGTCACGTGCAGTACTATGGCGGTACTCTGGCGGTACTCTGGCGGTCAAAGTAAGTCAGCGAAAAACAAAATTCATATATAAATAGTTTTATTTTAATGAACACCAACTTATACCCAATCACAAAAATAACCAATGCAACTATGTAACGGGAGATTGTCTAGCCAATTAAAAAATAAACGTATCCGAAAACACATAATGGTAGAAAATGGGGAATTCTATTTAGAGTTCGTTTATTACTCTTAGAGATGCTTTGTTGTCGTGTCAAAAGTTGTCGGATTTGGTGGTTGAAAATGTGAACAAACCATTGAAAGAAAAAATGTGTATAAAAACGCAAATTAAAATTTTTCCTTATAAAAACTTATGTACAATAATTATATGAGTAATCAATTGACTACTCCATTAACAAAAAAACACGTTATAAATACGAAATTGAAAAGCAAATAAACTGAACGAATATACTACTAGAAAATATGTTGGAAGAATTTCACTGTTTTTCAGAATAAAATGGTACTAATATGAATGAATTTAATAAAAATTATCAGCATATAATAAATGACTTCTGCATAAAATCTAGTAAAAAAATGTGCTCATATATTTTATGAATAACAGTTTATCAAATGGTGAAAGCGGCACAATTAATCCTAATTTAGGCATTACATGTAAATTTTAAATGTTTTTAATTTCACACCACCTGCATTATACAATATTATCATTATTAAAAAATTTATAACGAAATATATTTCAATATTGTCTTGATAATGTCTTGATAACAAAAACAAATTTTTTTTAACTTGTTAACTTTGTAAGAAAAAGTGCAATCTTGTTGCTTCTGTAACTCTAGTTTTAGATGCTGTCGTTCCCATTTCATAGTACCCTGCCTGTTGTAACTCTAGTTTTAGATGCTGTAGGTTCCCATTTCATAGTACTCTGCCTGTTGTAACTCTAGTTTTAGGTGCTGTAGGTTCCCATTTGATAGTACCCTGCCTGTTGTAACTCT
>JAUZND010004076.1:0-32626 GCA_034780555.1 Coelogynopora nodosa
AGCTTGTGCTTTTTCTTCTATTTTTATTTTTATAAAATATGCTGCTTCAGGAAACCTACAACTATATATATATATATATATATATATCAGGAACATATAATATATGTACCTATACTTAGCTAAAAGTTCTAAGATTTATTCATATTCACATGAGCCATATTCATTGGTAAATTAATTCAAATGTCATTCTGGCAGCTCACCCAATTAGAAGGCGACTCACTCCGTATCCGGGCAGCCAATGAAAAGTCGTTACGTTGCCTCCAGGTCTGCCAGACAGAAAGCGCTCAACTGCGAGCACATCTCGACAAGACTGAACTAGAGCTGACACTGAGTCGTGAGAAGCACCGCACCTGCCAAATTGAGGTAACCAGCCGTGATCAGGCTGTTCGCCGGCTGCAGGGAGAAATCGATCGACTGCGCCAACAGTATGATGAGATTGTGTCATCGGAGCGACGTGACCGCATAGGAAAGGACGTGTCCGAGGAAACGAAATGCAGTGAGGTGACCGCGGCGTTTGAAGAGATGCGCAAATGGCGTCGTGTTGCCGAGACTGAGGAGGAGGGTCGTGAGCTAGCTGAGCGAAGACTGGTGCAGTTGCAGGCCAGTTACGATAGTCTAGCACAGGTGGGCGAACAAGGCTGATGAAAATTATCGATTATTTTTTTAAATTCTGTAATTTATTATATAAAATAATTTTTCATTGACTAATAATTTTATTAATAATAATTTATTATTATTAAGTTAATAATAATGTTTATTGCCTATTGTCTAACTTTTATGAAGATCCAAAAGCTTATTTTTATATATGTAACAATTGTCGCGCCTTGAAAATTTTGTAAAATATGTTAAGCCAGTTTTAAATAATTACTTAACACAAAAAGACGATCAAATCATTGTGTTAATTGGTAATTATAGTGTTAGACGTTTAAAGAATTCATTTATAGAAAATTTAACGATACAGTATAAGATAATAAAGAAAAGCTTTAAAATTCACTGAAAGTAAGTAAATAGAGTTAACATGTGTTTTTGTACGTCTATTAAATAAACTTTGGTGGCGGCGAATACTGTTGTGTCCTATATATTTATTTTTAATATTTGAAAATTGATTTTTTAAATTATTTACGAATTTCAAAATCATAGAAAATAAGCTATCGATATCTATAACAGTAACTATTTTATATTTACTATTTATATAACAATAATTATTTCTTAATAAATAGTCTGACTATAATACATGATTTTCATATAGGTACTAGATTTATGAAGAAGAAAAATTGTAATGTGTTTATTTCAATCGATTCTACAGATTTAATTTTCAAAACAAAATTATATCATAAATAAGTGTAAACAGACGCTAATCTTACCTCAAATCATACCATTCACAAAAGCACTCAACATTTATTTTCTAAATTGCTGTAGATGGCTGATAAATTAATTAATAATATTTAAATAATTACAAAAATAAAGGTAAGTTTATAACCGCAGCCTTATAAATTTACATTTATATAATTCAATGTAATCCAATTTAAGCTCTGCTTTTTATTAGTTTAAAAATATTGCTTTTTAAAAAATGTAATAATTTGTTGTTTACTTATTTTTTGTAGTAATTGTCATAAACCAATCATATCCAACTTTTCCCCAGGAAGCACGGAATCAAGCCAACGCACTGGAGGCGGCCCGTGGATCTCTGGACACGGAGCGAAATCGTTTCCAGGAAGAGACTATCAACTTTCAGGCAGAGATGCAGAAATTACTCGATAACGTCGCTCAGCTTGAAACAGAACTTGCTGATTCCAAGGTGAGAAAATTAGACGACAGTAAACTACGGAGTTGTAACTGTTGTAAGGTATTTTGGCTACAATAAATGAACAGTTTTGATAATGGCTAATGTTTTTTCGACAATGTTTATATTATCAATAAAGATTAACGACTAATTTAAATATATCATAGTATTTTGACATTATTTCAACAGATCGGAATAGAAATAGATTGTATATACGTTTTATTAAATATTATTTTATTATTAACGGTAAATAATAATCGCACACTTATATTCTGTTTATATAATTGTATACTCACATTTTCACTTGCATCATTCACACAATTACGCTATTTCAGCTTGACTTAAATGAGAGAAAAATTCATTTGTATGCATTTATGCATAACTCACCTCAATATGGTCTGTAGATCATCTAAAAATCTAACTAAGTAGGCCCTACACTATTTTATTAAAAAATGTGAACGTTTGGTATTTATTAACATCATTTTTTAACTCTTTTTGCATAATAAGTGTTGTGAGAAATTAATATGGCTTTAAAGTTTTTAAACTATTTTCTATTTAAAATAATATTAAAATTAATAAGTTCTGCAATGTATTGAAATATTATACCATTATATTTCTGCAGACCGAACTCCTGCGTTTGTCAAGGTGTACAGAATACCTGTAAAACGGAACAAGGGGTTAGAACAGTGAAAGAGAAAGTAGTGAGAGGGAAAGAGGATTATAATTATACAAACACAGTGAAACGACTGGACAAATATATATAAAGATACCACTGAGTAAGAAAGTTTTTAGATCCAACGTAAAACCCCTCCCTTTTCAATTAATAATTTCTATTTATATAAATATTATTTTAGTATACAACTCTTATTTTAAAATATTACAACGAATACATGTATGGGCTATAAAATCAATATTCAAATGCATTAAAACATCTTGCTCTAATTGTCTTTATGATATTCACTGGAATTATTAAGGAAAAAATATCTCCTATTTTATTTCAATGCATCATATAGAATTTATAAAATATTAAAAATAATAAACATGGATGAAATTAATATTGTATTTAATTAGAGGCTATTTTATTAGTACAATAAAAGTAAACTGATGTGAAATTGATGTATAATATTTGTATCGGGGATTTTTACTATATTGTAGCTCGAGTAGTTTGCATTAGTGCTAATTCCAAATACTTTTAATTCTCTGTGGGGGGATCAATTGCACAATTTCTATTGTAAATAGATTACTAAAATGCCTCTTCGAATATAGGTTCTGTTGACATTCATCTTAAGGAAAACGCTCATGTAAAATATTCAATTAGGATTCAACGAATATATAAATAGAGTTAGTGTTAAGTATATTTGATTAACCAAATTAAATATTGCGGAACATTTTGTCCAGGTTGCACATTTTCTCGGGGCATTTTGCCTTGGAAACATAATATAGTCTTGGGACAGTTTGTTAACGGGACATTATTTTGCCCTCCGCCGCCTATCTAAGTCTCTACATGCTCACTTCCGCACGCCCTCCCGCTGTGCACAGGACGACACTGGGCACCAGCGCCGTATAGTGGAAGGTCAGCGGCAACAGCTGGCTCGTCAGGAGGAGACCCTCTCGGTGGGGGCGGGTGACCTTGACCTGGCTCGGGACAAGATCCGGGTGGCCAACGAGGCGACACTGCATCTCAAGCGAGAGGCCTGTGAAATGGGCCGGGAACTCGAGGAGACCCGGCTCGAACTGGATACAATGGCTAAGGAGGTGTGCGGGTGCTCTTTTGTTGGGATCGTTTGTATAATTATTATAATTATGGAACCTCATTAATGTTCAGAAAAAGCATCATTCAGTGGTAACTGGTAAGAATACGTAGCAAATTATAAAAAGTAAATAACAAAATTTGTGAATGACAGGCGACCGTATACTATATGCGAGCATGACGCGTAAGCGAGTGCTGTTGCGAGCGATTAAAAGAAGACTGAGAGGATGATCTGTGTTGGAAATTGAGAGGATGACTAAAGCCGACTCCATTTTTTCTTTTTTAGTGATGCAGTGGTATACCAACTGTAGTATTGTACTGTGTAGTATAATATTAGGAAATGGCATATTGTATTCTTCCTTTCGTTCTTTTAGTTCTTTTGAATATTATACCCGTTTATTTCTGTCTAATTGGTACAAAATGTTAATAGTAAATAATCAATGATTGATATATTATGATATGTTCATATCTGAAATAAGCAAAACGTTTCGAAACGTAAAATCATATTTCGTGAAGTTTTCTACATATTTAAAATAAATTGATAACATAACTATTAGGGATTACATATCACTTTCCGGAATCCCAATTACAGGAAACCCGCTTAACGGAAAGGCCACTTAGCGGTACCAATGTAATTAATTCAATTTTAAAATACGGTTTTACTTAGACATTACAAACGTATAAAAATACATACAAGAGTTCATTTAGGTACACTCATACATACAGGAGTCAGATTCAGTAGACAAATCATGCACAACATGTTCAGAGGAATTCTAGTCTACTGTGCAGTTGGTATGCCACTGCATCAATGTAGGACTGCAGGTCGCGCTGCCTATTCTCCAGCTGGAGTCGCAGATTCTCAAGACGATTATCTAACCCTAAGTAATGTACTTTCGCCGGCGACGTTTTGCTAGCTCTCCGCGATCCAGCTGGCCTAAACGCGCCTCGGCTGCTGCAATTTCATCGCGAAGGGTAGTTGTGAATCTAAAATTATTGTTAATATTTTTATATTGAAAAATCTACATATATTATTACAAATTCTACATATATTATTAAAAATTCTACATATATTATTAAACATTCTACATATATTATTAAAAATTCTACATATATTATTAAAAATTCTACATATATTATTAAAAATTCTACATATATTTTTTGAAATTCTACATATATTATTAAAAATTCTACATATATTATTAACAATTATAAATTTTACAATTCAATAAAAACTGTGTTTCATTGGAAGTGAATATTTTACAGACATAATATTAAAAAATACTTACTTATGGAAGTTGGGATGTATCGTGCTGCTGGCTTTGTTCCACCTGGAATTGTATCCTGCAGCATTGGTTGTGCGGTCTTGGTCTCCATACCGTATCCACTTGCACGATCAAACACGGCCACAGCTTGATCATGCCATGTTTTGCCAACATATCCAAGCAGCAGATCGACTCTCTGATATTCAGGGGCATCTCCGATGATGAGGAGCGATGCTTCATCTTGCAAGTAGAGTGGAACTAGCGGAAGCGCTAGCAACGCTGTACTATATTTTTCACCTCTTTATTGTTATTCTAATCCACAGAAAGTCCTTGGATTACTCGTCGCCAAATGCATTGACCGAAATGGAACAGGCAACCTTTTGCTTCAAGCTGCTGCCAAAAAATAACAATAACTAACAATAACCAAACAATAACTAATGAGTAGGCCTACAAGCCCTGCTCAAAATCGGTAATGCATTTAGTAAAATTAAGAGCAAGATGCCGGTCCTCCATCGCTTGCCGAATACCGCGCAACGCAGAAATGTACGTTTCTTCAGTTTTGTTCGGCAACAGCGCGAAAACTAATGGTTTCCATTCGCCCAAAAATTTACGGAGGATAATCAATAGTTAGACAAATTGTTTTGGCACATATTTAAAAGTCCCATCAACAACAACCCAAAGCGTTTGCGATAGTTTTTCTAGGAGAAATCCAGATGAGAAAATTAGGATCCTGTGTTCTCTAGCCCTGTCATAGATCATTGTATCCTTTACGTCTTGTCGAATAACTAAATCCGCTCTGTTTTATACCAAAGGGGGCTGATTAGCAGCAGCAGTTCTTTGTACAAAAGTCTTTGCACTGCTGAAGCTAGGAAAATATTCAGAATTTCCAGCTTATTGATACAGGAACAGCTTCAGCACTTGCTCTTTGCTTCATCTCACCTAGAAACTTGAATCGCTTAGTTTTGGTGCGTGGGAAGGGTTATCTATCGTGTGGTCTCTTGAAAGCACAGGAGCTTGTCCTCCATTAACTATGGTTCGACTGCAACAATTTCTGTCTCAACACAGGTAATATCGTACACCATTCTTACAGTTTGCAACGCCAAAGACATGTCCTTCGAATAGAAAAAACGTTTGCCCATTTTTCCTCATGTTAGGCACAAAATCAAACGCCATACTCTATAAACCAAGTGTTCCCGCTGGTAATAGGAGATGAAGTTCAGGGAAGCACGACAAACGTTTATTGCAGCAAGTCAGGTATTTTTTA
This sequence comes from Coelogynopora nodosa, assembly GCA_034780555.1. Lineage (NCBI taxonomy): Eukaryota > Metazoa > Platyhelminthes > Proseriata > Coelogynoporidae > Coelogynopora > Coelogynopora nodosa. Next base: position 6,060 of record JAUZND010004076.1, read on the forward strand.
AAATTCTTTTCCTTTAAACACTAACTTCTAACGACCACCACCGCGACGTAAAGTAGAGACGTGAAGCAGAAGTTAGATATACAATATACATTATAGCATTCATACATTTAAATGAGAAGCAGAAGTTAAATAAATACCTTATATAGCATTCGTACAAAGATGTCTAAATACTCTATTGATTTTAAATTTGAAGCAGAAGTTAGATACCTTTAATAGCCATTTGATTAAATTTACAAATAAATATTAGTACCTATGGTTGCTGTATAACTATTAGAACATTATTTATAAAAAATTGCATTCATTTAAAATAACAGTTTTGGATGACGTGTTATATATTTCCTTTATTATTATTCAAGATTGGTTACTTTTATATATAATGGCAGTTATATATAAAATTACATGTTAAACGTTTTTAATTGTCACTTTATTTTTTTAATTATTTTTATTTTTGCAATCAGTAATTTACATTTTCAGTAATTCCTAATTTTAAATATGTCCTCACTGTATTTGCTCCTCAGTAGGTCAGAAATTCTATTAGACCAGTAATTACTTTGGTTCAGTGATTCAGTTGGGTCTGTAATGTTCTTTTACAATTTCCTCTCAGATAATTTCACACAATAACAGTATTATTGTGAAATTATTAATCAATTTTCATATTACGAGTGATTTATAAAAAAATTAAATTATGCCTCGTGAAATTTACTTGTCTAAACATAACCTCTATATAAAATATAACTATATTGGATAATACTGAAAACCTGACTTCATGGGTAATTATAATTATTTTGAAAGTATCTTATATTATAGTATCTGTTTCCAACACTTTCTACAATATAAAATAAATAATCTAAAATAAATACAAATGTTAGTTTGTTCACTCTTTTCACACCCCATGGCTTACAACAGCTGTCAGAATCTCAAGGGCGCCAAATGGCATCGATCGGTCGGGTGCGCCAACTTGAGGAAGAGGTGCTGCAGCTGGAGCAGGCGATTGAGACTGGCCGACTGCGAGAGAAGGACCTTGAGGCCAGCTTGGACACCATTAGGGGAGAACGGGAGACTCTGCTCAAGGAAGTGGAGGAACGTCGGGAACAGGTGAGATTGACGTGATTATATAGAGGCCGGGATTAGTCAAGTCTAGTTTAGTTTAGTAGGCCTACTGGGTGGGTTGATGTATCATTTTACAGGTGAATAACAATCTGTGTTTTATTCTGCTTTGTAAATTGTTTTTGTGGAACTGTAATACTACTTTTTAAGATAAAAATAAGTAGTACATGTTAGAGTTAAATTTCCTAATTCATAAACGAATAATTATCTACAGTAATTATTTGCTATGATTTAGGGAGTTCAACCAACTCTAAATATAAAGCTTAATTATTAACTTATTAAAAGAAATTATAAGCTTAACTTATTGTCCAACTATAACGCAACTTTATAATATAATTTTAGAAAAAAATTATGACTTGATAAATATTTTGTGTCGGCATGACATTAAAAAAAATAAAAACCCACGGATCCACGACACTAAAATAAATGTCATTGCCAATATTTCGATACAGTTTATCTTTTTCAGGGCAGATAACATACAGTAAGTGATAAACATTACACGCAGTTGAGTAGAAGATAAATACCAAGACATACATTTCATTGCCAATATTTCCCTTAGTTATTTACCTTCTTATACTTTGTGCAATGTTTCTCACTTCTGTCATCTGCCTTGAAAAAGATACACTATATCGAAATATTGGCAATAAGATTTATCTCGATGTCGTGGAGAACCCTTTCTTTTTATTTTCTTAATAAAAATATAGTTGTGATGTATAATTTGACTTCTCTAAGTGTTAGAGCGCTTTCGATCTTACTTAATCTCTTCAGTAGTAAATTATGTTCGTTGTATAATTATTTGATAATCTAAAACTTTATACACGGTTAAATTTAGTATGAAGATGTTCGATTGAATAATAACATATATCGGAATAATGAAAACTAACAATACAAAATATTTAAAATATATTAGTGTCACTTAATATGCATGTCTTAATTATTGTTTTTATTGTTAATATTATAGATACAAAATGTAAATCTTTTTTTTTATTCTTCTGATCCTATTTGAGTTTGAATAACTTGAACACTGTTAAAAGAAAGATATATATCAAAGGATTTTTGTATATTTAACTCAACCTAGTTTTTTTTGTTTTGATATATAGTTTTAATAAAGTTCGCTTTGACCATAAAAGCATGAAAACAATTTCAAATTATTTATCTGAAGTAACTTAAATTTACTTTAAAAGAATGTTTAACATTTTTTACTAAAGATACATAGCTTTTATAAATATACGTATATATAATGTTCAATTAAATTTAAATAAAAATAATTATACCTTTAAAATATTCTTTTAGAAAACCCTACATCTTGTTATTGTTCGAAAATGCGATAAGTAACACAAGTTTTGAAAGTGTAATTTGTTTTTCTCGACAATCAAAACTCTATATTATATTGTATATAAAAATTATACAAAAAAGATTTCACAATAGTGCCAATATTTTTATATATTCAATACACAAAATATTATTTTTAAATAATATTAGTGAGTAAATTATGATGTGATTACCAGTTGTCACGTTTCATCTTTTGTAGATAACATATTTCACAGCAGATTATTATTTATTTATTTTTAAGGGATGCACAGAATATTGGGATGCGTGAGGAGATAATTTTTAATAATTTCAGTTACAATTTTACTTTTTTACTCACAACTTTTAACCTCTACATGGCTCTGTACTCAAGCTCATCGTGTTTTGTCTTTTCAATTAAATTCATTATTGATATCACTTGTGACGAATTAAATCACAAAATTATCAAAAGCATTGATAATTTTGATAATAATCAGCCTGTTGATACTAAATAAACTCACTGAACAATATTAATTCATATATTATAATACGCCAATACAATACATATATAAATTAAACATAATTTGTTATTGTTTCATTTGAAATATCAGTGTAATATATTATAACCTGTATTAATGATTAATTAAAACACATGAATTAGTCAAATATAATAAATATGACATTATGTTCCCTGTTTGACCTGTTCCCTGCAACCAAGTCTGCCCAGTGCGAGGATTGCATCGGACAAATGACGGGCGAGCTCTCTCAGGGTCAAGAGGCCCTGCAACAGTCGCTGGACAAGACCACCCACCTGGAGACTCAGTTGGTTCTGCTGACCCGGCAACAGGCAGAGGCGGCCACCGGGCGGGAGGAGCTCGAGGGGAGGCTGAGAGAAGCGCGCGGGCTGATGGCGGCGAGTGAGGAGGCGAGGAAGGCGGTGGATGTTGAGGTGAGAGCGGGACTAGGTCTGTCGGTGTATAATCACTTCCGTTTGTTGTGAAATATAAATGTTATTTACATTAAATAAAGTGTTGTCGTAGTCTCGTGGTAGTATGATGAAGAATCGTATGTTTTTGTTATGATAGCCATAGTCACCGGTCCTTGAGGAAGCCAGAAAGACGTTGTTTGGGTGTTTGGGATTTTAAATTCATACAACGAAGCTAAAGGTCGAACAGGTAGAGCCTATGTGGAGGAGTTTTCTCACTGATGGAATTGTAAAAAGTTGGGTAGTGCCGATGACGCTGCTCGATTTTAAAATAAAAAATATAAGAAAATATATAAAAATAAAAAGTTTATTAGCATATTAATTTTTCTTGTTAAAAAGCATTGACAAAGAAAAAATCTGAGATTCGTTTACTTTCGTCAATGTCTTTTAACAGAGTCAATTTATGAGGTTCTATAAATGATGGATTTCCTTTTTATATTGTAATTTAAATTTAATAGCACGGACCTACATAATGCAACACGATGCACCCTATTTAGAAATGTGACGGCCAATATATTTTATATTATTTTATATCTTATATTTGAAATAATAGTATTGACTGGAGTGCCGGATCTATGAATTTTTATATAGAAGTGTTGTTCAAGTTTTAAGAAATTTAACTTTTCATCATTATCCATTTTATTACTTGATTCATTATTGTGATTAACCCTATAATCTTGAACCGTGAGCATTTAATCTCACACATTTAAGAGGGTGATTCGAACCACAGCTTAGATTCACCCTTGGACCGTTGATTTCCATTAGAGTGAAATTGGTTTTCTTCAGCTGAAAATTTTCACCATTCTTAAAATTACCATTATAGAAAAGATTATATATACTATAGATTCCTATGTTTCATTTATAATGCTGCTCAGTATAGTAATTTTTTAACAATGAATGTTTTAATGAATATTTTAGTAGTCCTTGGACTAACAAAATTAATGGAACATAACGTAGGGTATACAATAAAAATATGTATTGCCTATATTGTTATATTATTATATTTACACATGTATGGTACTTTTTTCCTTTTTCGATTAATGGGTAGATTTTTTTAATTTATTATATTAAATACATTTATCCACCAATGTATAAATATTATTTTTATATATTTAAATAGTAACATAGTGGAAAATTGTTAATCTTGTAGAATGACAATATAATAATGAATCGCTTAAATTGATTACCTATATTACAATTATCGAATCTCCCCATGTTCTCTTGTATATTTGTTGTTATTAGCAAGTTTATTAGCAATGTTAATTATACCAATACACAGTAAAAAAATTATCAAGCCATTTAAAAAAGTATAGGCCTATAAACAATAAATTTGCAATGAAATTGACCTTGTTTTTTGTTTGTTTTGATGAAAGAAAGGAAATGTATTTTAATTCGTTAATCACTTGGATGAGTACATTTCAAATATCGATTTGTAGATATATATCCTTTTCATAGGTTTCTAACGAATACTATGTATAATATTATAATAAATATAAGTCTGAAAACAAATAGTTCAATATTTATCCATTCAAATTCTGAATCAAGATTCAAAATTCACAATTCAAAATCGTGGGAGCGTGGTAGTGGAAGTTACTTATATTTTGTAAATTTTATCATATAATAAGTAATTAATCATGTTTTCCAAATATAGTGTTACTTACATAAGTAAACTTTCTTGAACTTAGATAGTGTTTCATTTGATTAGAGATATAGGTTGTTCGCAATACGAATAAGTCAGCAAATTTGTTTTATGAACAAATATGTGTTTCCAATAATGCGATACTCAGAAAAGCTACCATTAAAACTGTAATTCATCAATAATTTTTTTTAATTGTGAATATTTTATTTGTTCTGTAAAGTTGTTTAATGGGATACAGTTGATAAAGAAGACAGGTGTTGTTTCAATAAATACACTTTGTGTAAAATTCTTGATCTAATTTCTAAACATTTAAAGTTTGGTTTAATCCGTAAGCTTTTTACAATTTTATTCTTTAAATAATGTTTTTAATTGGTTAATAAAACTCACCTGTAAATATAATCTTTGCAGCAATATTGACACCCTATGACATATTTTGTGCTATTCATAATATACAATGGCTATATAGACAAACAGTTTCAAGCTAAATACCTGTGTGTAATTCAATAGTGATCTATTGAGACTGAGTAAAACGTAGTAAGCATACAGAGGACAAAGAATATCAATGACAAACGTTTCATCTAACTGACATTATTGTCTGTATAGAAGCAGGTTGGACTAACTAATACAAATCATCTCTAAAAGAATCTCGGCATTGCATCGTTGCTATAACGCTTTCAATAGCATCGGAAGTGTGTATTAAATACTGTAAAGGTTGTATATTATGAATATTGATTAAATTCTTTCAGGTCGATAAATACACTAACCATTTAATTTACTGCTACCGTTTAATCTCAAGCTTAGTTTATGTATTGTGCATTGTCGTAGTGATTCCACGGATATCTTTGGCCATATTCGCCACATGTCATGCAGCTGGAAGACATTCGGCAACGGTTGCTAGGCAGCTCAGGCGATGTGACAAACCTCCAGAGCCACCTGGCCGCGCAGACACTCGCCTTCCAACACCTCCAGGAGACCGTCCAGGAGTTGAAGAGTGAACTATCGAGTGCCCGCGAGGACAAACACTCGGCTGAGGAGACTGCCCGGCGAGCCAATGAAACCATCCAGAATCTGCAGCAGAAGTTGACCGCAGCCAATCAGAAGTCGAAGAGCGATCAGACCAAGTGGGAGGAGCGCCGGCGGTCAGTGGAGGCGGAGCTGATCGAGACACGGCGCCAGTTGGCCGTCAGCGGTGAAGAGCTGACCCGCCGTGTTGAGATGGGCCGGAGTTTGGAGCAGGGGAATCGGGAGGTCAGGGATGCCTTGTCCCTCAAGGAGAATGAGGTAAGTCAGTTAGTTTGATGGTTTATTCATTTATAATTATATTAACTATTGCCTACATATTATATATTATTATTTATTACAAACCCACCTGTTAAACACTAGTTTAGAAATACACTTGGTTTATCTATACACTTGGTTTATTTATTAAATCTACATATTTATAATGTTACTAAAATTGCAGCTAACTAATGTCAAAAAAATAATATAAAAATAAAATGCGAACACAACTAGCCTATATATAAACGATATACCTACAGAGGGGTTTTCATTCTGGTGATCTAAGGTAGTCAATACGGAGCATGATTTGTTGTAAAAATGATTATGATTATGACGTACCTACCGATTTAGGTGTGAATACATCCCTTCCGTAAAATGTTATGAGTTTTACTTATTTCTTTACTATATGATAGATATAATTATTTTTGTCGGTACAAGAGTCTGCTTCTCAGAAAACGTACCTCCCACCCCTCATGACTTATGTAGCCTACGTCCTTAACCAATATAGTGAAAGTGCAGCCATGAGAAGTGTTAATAATATACATTAATGGTTTGGAATTATCATGTTTGGAAATTATCATATTATACCTATGATAAAGTTAGTATTATAATTATATTGTTTGTTTGGGAGATTTGGTACTTTTCAGGTATACCCAGTATATTCGTTAAAATTATTAAAATTATATTCGTACATCCATTAAAATTCTCTTCAAAATGATTGAAGCAGAACTTTTTTTTATAGAAAACGTTAATTTATCAAAAATAACTGGTTTTCATATTTTAATATTTATTTTAAATTATTTAAACTCTAACTTTTTAAATCATTTGTTTTAATTAAATAACATTATTGTTTTAATAAAACTGTTCAAAATCTATATTAGATTGTTAATATTATTATGTGCAGAGCTGGTTTATGTTTGATCTGTTTATGATATGTTTGATCTGTTTATAATCTCAATAAGTACATAGTAACTTCTCACATAGAACAAACTGTCATGGTAATGTTATAATATAATTTGTGGAAATAATACGTATCATATATAACCTATACAATTCATTTGAATATTATAAAATAGAGATATATATAACTTATATCACAATTGATGATTTGTAATTGTTTCGGATAATTGATGACTGAAGGATACATGATTTAAATTACTCTTTTATCTGTTATTGTCTGCATAATATTGCTTTACCATTTATTGTTTTTGTAATGTAAAAATGTTTTTTGTACCATAAAGGGTTTAAAAATTTGAAAACGTAACCTCCAAGAAACGAAGATTCTAAAAGGATATACTCACTGACACGCGGTTTGTCGTTTTTATTTGTCCTAAAATGTAAAACTATAGAAATATATATTAAGCACATTACTTTATTAGATGTAGTCTATTAAGTGAAGCGAACAATATCATTAATTTTGTAATAAATAATTTCCAATATTTTAAACTAAGCTTATATTTTATTATAAATTAGTACATATCCTTGACGACAAAATGTATTCAGGCCCAAAGCCGCTGCGCTTTGCAAAGGGTTTCCAACATTTAAACACTCTATCTCGCTCTCTCTCTACTTTCCCTTCCACAAGATATCAAAGTTGGAGGTGCGCATCCGCGAGTCCAGGACGGAGTTGACCAACGAGGCGCAGGCCCGTGAGCTCCTGGAGGCCGCGCTGGGCGACCGGGATACGGAGCTGGCCCAGCTGCGCCACGACCTGGCCGAGAGTCGGGTCCAGTACCGGGAGACGGCGCAGGAGCTGGCCCATCAGGAGGAGCGGCTGGCAGTGGCGGAGGGCTCGCTAGAGGCAGCGCAGGGCGAGCTTACACTGCGGGTGCAGGAGGTACTCATTCTTATGTTTATTTTAAATCGTCGTGCGCTACTGGTCTACACTTTATTAATTTAAAACTAATTGTTTTTAGTGGAAATAATATTGTACAAAAATTTACTCAAAATATATATTTTTCTGTTATATGAATGAATAATGAATAAGATAATATAATATAAGCAAATATGCTTTTGTCATCTGATAATACCAAATTTTCATGGATAGCTTTGAATTTAAATAATAATTTAAAATGATATACATTTCCTATTATTTTATAACCTACTAACTAAAAGGTATATTGTTTTAGATGTATATATAATTGTGTTATGTGTTATACACTTTATAACTATTTAACACGAAATATCTTAATTTGTCTGTTTACTTTCGGGTATATAAATTGGTTAGAATTTTGTTAACATGTGTCTTTTTAACCATTCAAAAATCACTTTGAAGATCTCATTTTCTGAATCTGTGATTATGATTTATTTTAAATTTGATTCATGTCTGTCTTTTACGTATTTATGCTCGTACTCATTTAAACCAATAATTTCACTATGTTTGATACAAAGCTGAGCTACCTCTTTTTTAACGGTTAGTTTCAGTTTTGGGGTCGTTTACTTAACTATCGGTGTTTTGAGCTGTTGCTGTGGCGAAATAAATGCAATTTAATCTGAAATTTCATTAGTTTTCATTATGATTTAGGTTCAACAATCACTTTGCATTGACGATGTACAAATATCTCTAGTTTTTTTCAGTTGTGGTATCCTTGAGAACCCATACTACCGTTGTTTAAAATTTTTACTCGTTTCTGGAATATCATTGGAAAGTGGGGTTTTGGCAATATAATGGTTATAAGCTGGGTAGATTTGGCATAAAGTTTTGAAATTTCAATTCTCTAAAAGGTTTTGTTTACTTGGGGGGGGTGCAAACATTAACGAGCTTAGGACTTGATAGCGCCTTCTCGAAAAAGGTTTCACTATAATTTGTGAATCCTTTCCTGCATAAAAGCAGAACAGTTACAGCAGAAAATAGGTTACCATAATTGAATCCCCACATTTTTAGTTACCATTCGATCTAACTGGGAAGAAGTACCCAATGACGCGAATTCAGTTAGTCAACCTGCCTAACAAATCAGTTATAGAGTGTACTGTTATTATCTTAAATGGGACAAAGACATTTCTCCTGCACTGGTCTTCAGTACCTAGGATGATAATTCGTCTAATGCTGGTTCTAATAAACCGGAGATTATCGTGGATAATAATAAGACAAAGTTGGGTGTCGACACAATGGATCACGTGGTTCGATTCGATACTTCTCCTATATAAGGCATTGCATACGATGGTATAATAGTTTCATATGCAACATTTTCGATGCTATGTCACTAAATGCCATGTTAACGTACAGCAGGACACTCGTTATACAATTTCTTATCAATCTCATCACATGTCTAGAAATGCCTCACATGCAAAGGGACTAAAATCAACCAAAACTTCCAAATCAATTTAAATGTCCTTGGTCATATTTGATATCGAGTTTGAAACCTCATATCTTCATATTGAAAATTACGTTGAAGACTATGAACATTGTTCCACGCACTATATGCACGTAATATTACACGAATCACATCCACTTCTCGCTCTCCAGCTTGTGAAGCACGAGTCCAGAGAGCATCGGCAGGCCTCTGAACTGCGCCAGGGTGAGGAACGCGGCGGCCGGCTGGAGGTGGAGTTGGCCGATGCCCGGGAAATGGTGGAACGGTTACGCCAGGACCTGGGCCGCCAGCGGGGGGAGGGACAGACAGCCGAGCATCTTATCGTGGAGCATATGCAGGCTCTGCACAATAACCAGGTAGGCTATAGGGGAGCATTGAGATATATGTGTGGTAACGGTAGAGATATGTCTACTAAAGTAGTCCGTCATTTGTCGGAGCAGGGGAATTCGAATATACAGGCTAATTATGAGAATAGTAACTTTAGATGAACTGTATAACTTTAAACCTTTCAAATTTGTTACTATAGTATTTTCGAAATGTTGTTGTTTGATTCAAATCTGTGACATTCTTATTCTGTTTTGTGATTATGCACTACGAATAATAGATAGCTGTATCCTGTGGCGTTCATTCCGATTTATGATTGTTTCCATCTGAATTGTGACTTGTGTGTAGCTAAAATGAGCGTTTCATTCGGAACGGTTATTTTTTAAATAATGACTATAAAATAATATTTAGAAAGTTGTTATACTTCATTTGAAAAATAAGAATGTTGCATTTTCAAATATACAAGTATCTAATGCTATTTATTATTATTGTATTCTCATAAATGTATTTATTTCCCATCAAATTTATCCAAAATCCACAAACTATATAAATTTGACATTTAGTCTTCTGCTCGCAGAAAACACATTTTAATATCGTGTATAGCTTCAAAGTCGTTTATATTTCTATGATCTGAGTAAATTTTTAAAACAAATTTTGTTTAAAAACAATTTTATTGTTTATTTTTATTATTCCAATATGTTATTAACAGAAGAATACAAATTATTCTTAAGAACAATTTCATTTTGATTTTCAGATATATTTTTCTATATGATTTCATTGAATTGAATAGCTTTGAATTGATTGCATTACATTGAATGTTCAATGAATTTCAATAGATCCTCATTTCTTTATAAAGTACCTACAATGTCTGCATAAAATGGGCCTTTATTCTCTGAATATTATTAAACAACATTACGAGTTAATCGCAAATATGTTCTCGGTATAATTTATTCATTCTTATATGTTATCGAATAAAAAACATATAAGTTAAACATAATTAAAGTGTTGGTGGAAGAAAATGACAACAAATATCAGTATTGTATGCTTTATACATATAATGCTAAATCTATACTCATTTGAATTACACACACCCATATTTATTCATCGTCATTATTTAGTTGAAAGATAAATATAAAATGGAAAACTAAATCAATCCAAAATTCACTATAAATAAAAAAAACGTGTATTTCGATTAAAATGTTGTTTTAAATATATAAGGAGTATTTTTTCTAATAGGCAACGAATTCTTTATGCAACTCCCAGTATACCTACAATTATGTATAATACGCATTACCCATATTAAGACATTTTCACTTTATTCCTTTTTTACGTGCTGTGGCTGTAGCTAAAATTGCAGTAGCTAAAAGTGAAAATCAAAATGTTTCAAGTTCGTTATTTATTTGTATGCATAATGTTTGTAAATATAATTTAACATAAAAAGTTTAAATACATTTAAATTATCCCACACTGACAATAAATGCAATCTATCATTTTTTAAAGTGCAATTAAGAAAAATCTAAAACAATATAATGCAGATAGGTTAATAATAATTGTATAGAAAAAACTATAATCTTTTTTTAAAAAAACATTTTTTAATTAATTATTTTGACTAGATTGAATTGGAGAATCTGCAAGAAAACCAGAAACTTCTCACAAGTCAAGTAGAACAGCAAGAGACTCTGCTGAACCAGCTCCAAACAGAACTTAAAGCAGAACGAGGTCGTCTCAATGACAGCAACAAGCAGGCTCATCAGAACCGACGAACTATCGATGAGCTTCGAGTATGATATTAGCAAAATTATATTAATTCTTATTTTCATTGTATAGTACTGCTATATTTAAAAGTAGTATAGTATGTTTTCAAGGTATTATAGATAATATTTTATCATTTCCATAAAACAGTATCTTATTAATATTTCACAAATTTTAAATTAATTTTTACTAAAATATACTTGGATAAAAAAGTATGTTATTTAGCTTTTGACAATTTATATTTACGCTATTTTCGATTATAACAGTTATTGTTCATATTTTTATTAATTAAATATAACGCAGATAATATACAAACGGTTTGTGTATTAAGCAAGCAACTAACAATTGTCATATATTGTTTAAAACGTCTAGACGCCGATAATTAGAAACATTTATTTTGTAACAAAGCTTCACTTTTCCCAAATTCTACATAGATAGATCAAAAGACACCAACATATTATGTTACAAAACAGTAGTTAATTATACAAACCCTCAAACAGCACCATTACACCCAAACTACAACAATGTGTATAAATAACTAAATCTACATATTATAAACCAGAAACTAACGGGAAAATTTCGAAATATGTTAGTAATAAATGTATTTTTTTATCATAAACCATTAGGAAGAAATAGAAACAATGAACAAAAAATTAACGGAAACCATGAGCCGGCTGAAGGAACGTGAGACCCAGCTGACCTCTCGACAGTTGGAAGTGGATCAACTGGCGGACAATGTTCGCTCCCTCCGCGAGCAACTCGCCGAGCGTGACGGACAAATCAAGGTGGCCAAAACCCAAAAGCTTTCCAGCAAGAAAACCACCGATGTACAGCGACAGGAGGTACTAAGAAGAACATGTTATTGTGTTAAATTTGTGACTCAGACAGACAGACAGTAAGATTTTATCATAATTCTGAAATGTTCAGATGCTTCAGAAATCAGTTTACAGAATTATTACCATAACATGCCTAGGTATAGTAAATGCCCTTTAATTCATAGTAGTTCTGGAGACAAAATTGCAAATTATAAATCTTACCGTTAATAAAAAAATTATAAAATATATCTATCAATCCACTTACTTTCATTTATAAAACGATGCTGCAGAAACACAGGGATACGTTAATACAATTTTAAGATTAAATATAATACTATTAAAAAATATAGTATAATATAATGCTTTATAAAGTTTTCTTTTAGCTAATTATCACATACATATCAACTCGTGTGTATGGTTAAAGTAAAATGTACAATGTCATTCCTAATAATACAACATTGTATAATACGCAAATCATACATAATCAAAAGACTATTACATTTCAATTAACAGCAACATCTCCAAAGAAGATGCATGTCTGTATTTGGCATCTAAGTACATTATAATTTCAAGAATACTAATAACATCACCTATACTTGCTAACTGTCCCATTCCAGATCGAACATCTGGAGGAGATCATCGGCCAGCTTCAACACGACCTTCGTGACCGGGAGGACTCTTGGCGCCAGTCGTTGGCCGAGATTGACGACCTTGAGAAAAGTGTGGCGGACATCAAATCGGCTCTGAACACACAGCAGGGAAATCAGACGGAACTGATGGGGCAGTTGGAGGGACGGGCCAAGGATTTGTTGACTGTCAAGGTGCATAATTTAGAACGTTTTATTGAAACGTGATTATGTTCTAAACACTGGAAGGGGAAATAGTTTGCAATAATTATCACATAATATATCTTCTCTACTTAAGTAAAATATGTCTTGAAAATAATAGAATAAAAATTAAACAATTTAAGTTATTTTTAAAAGATATTGAAAGATATTATATAATATTAACATAATTGATCCCTAACACAAAGTTCTATACCAAATTTATACACTTGCAATACCTATATCAACAATCTCCCTCCTTAATCAGCATGAATGTTTCCCGATGTCTAGGTAGGCCTATATATGTTTTGATGGAGTGCTTGAATATGGCGTTGTGGATAATTATTTTAAATCAGTATATCATTTACGCATAAGAAGCGTTAACGTTGTCCTTGTTAATTATGGCATCGTTACTTTTCCTCCCAGTGTTTCGAATGTTAGATTTTTTACTAACATTTTTTCCAATATTTTAATATAATATATATTATATATATATATATTTAATTAAAAAATCGGTGGTATATCTCGATAAAAAATCTGGGTAAAATATGACTATCTTGCATTTATTTAATATTACCAAGATTCTTGTTATAAGAAATCGATTAATTAAAATATGTATTTCTTAGAAACATCTAAAGATTTTTTGAATTCTTCATAAATTAAGATGGTCTTCATAATTTCAAGTAACTTTTGGACTTGCAAAGAATTGCAAAATTTTGGTTACAAATTTTTTGGTAATAAATCTACGTTTCCAAACTTTTGAAATATATTGAATCCACTCAACCTCCCTTCCCTGCATGAGTGTGTGCTCATATGTATTATATATCCCTCCTCTCCCATAGGCCGAGCTCTCCCGTCAAGAACAGGAGGTCTCCCGACTGTCCAAGGAGTTGATCCGCTCCGAGGCGGCCGTCGAGCGCAGTCGGGCGGATACAGAGCGCTGGACGGCGGAGCGGACTGGCATGACGGCGGCTACTGAAGAACTGCAGACCCGACTACAGGGCAGCCTCGACAGTGCCAAGGAGCACAAGAAGCGGGCCAAACAGGCGGCCTGTGAGGTGTCAGCGAGGGGCGAGGAGATCGCCGGGCTGCGCAAGGAGTTGGACATTACACAGGTACCTACAATACTACTGCTCGAAACTGGAGCTTATAATATGAAGCCGTCTACGGGACAGGAAAACTGATCATCGGATGTTTCTGAGATTTTAATAAGTTACCTCCCGTCAGTAAATCTTTATGTCGCGTTGCATTGAGAGCGATATTTATTTCCAAGTGAGCTTAATTTACAGCAGTAATTGTATAATTATAATAGTGAATAACTTTTACATTATATCATCGATTGCTTTATTGCCTTCAAAAATTATTTCTACGGTTTAAAATTAACTATTTTTATTAACTAACGAAGCGAGACATATGCCATAAAGTATAAGGTTGAATAGTGCAATATTTACTATAGTGAGAAAGAAATTATTTTTTATTTATGCTTATAGTTCCTTCTTAATATTAACATGCTTTGGAGAATTGCAAATGTGAATGTTGCAAGTTTCAATCCCACTTTGGACCACTTCCATCTCTGACTGGCAACAGTGTCACTTAAATGGGGATAGTTTCTTTGGTTGGCAACGGATCTGTTAAGTTACGCTGGGGACTGTGATGTCTAAGAACAGTAGATCCTCAAACTTTTAATATTTTAACCACGTTTCTTTCGATTAATTACATTCTATACTAATAGAAAGTCGCATTTTCGAATAAATATATATATATATCATTTTAAATATTTATATAATGTGAGTGTATTTAAAGTGCAGCTTTACTGAAACAGAAGGTATCCTATTGTTATGGCAACTTATTTCTAACTTGCTGTGTTTACCCCACAAAATTGTTCGTATATTTCATTTAGAAACATATTCAATATAGTTTGTAGCGTATTGCATGTGATTTATTCATATCCATGATAATCAGACTTCCATAAATGTTATTTAGTCACATTATCTCATATTTAACGACATTATTTTGTTACCTAACTCTATAATATTTCCCTACCTAGACTATGATTGTACTATACAGATAATACAGTCTGAAATATAATGTAAAATGTGTTTGTTTCATTTATTTTAGGATTTTATTTTTTATTCGTTGTTTTTAATTTAATATTAACTTATATTAATTCTGCTTTATTGAATGTTTGTTTGAACAAATATTTTCTAGAACCTGTATTTTTGTACTCTTATTTCCCCAAAAAATGTCATTTCTTTTGCTATAGCCTATGATTTTTTTTATACATATGCTTTTTCTTGCACTTCTCACTTTTTTTTAATAATTACATTTTTACTATTGATATTCTACTATATAATTATAATCAATAAAAAGTATAAATTACACCTCCATGTATATAGTTGTACAATCGAGTCATCATGCCCCCCCTCCTCGCAGACAAACTTGGAGCGGAAGCAGGATGAGGTGGAGCGCTGTGTGGCAGAGAACATGGCCCTCCAACATGAGGTGACCGGCCTACGGCTCTCATTGGAGGAGGCGCGCGCAGACGGGGAACGTTTGCACCGCGAGAGTGAGGTCGTCGTGGCCAATGTCAATGTTTGGGTTCAGGAGCAGAAGTAAGCGATCCGGGTCGACTCTTGTCGATCCGTTATATAGAAAGGAGGGGAAGAAGTTGGCATTGTTAGATGGAACAGTTGTAATTGAAGTATAGTTGGAGATCATTTTAGTGACTATGAAACGTAAAATATGTGGAACAAATAATTTATTCATACATATACAAAATTTAATTATACCAATAAAAGTTACAATAATCATTGTTGGGCTTTAAAGTGACAATATTTTAATTAACATTTCGGCTGAAACAAAAGAATAAAACTAGTATTATTTAATTTTTTTAGTTTATTCATAAGTTCATCTGGATGCGTAATCTGATATCGCCATTGTTATGGTTTATATTCTAATCTATTATATGAGTTTAACCTTATCATATAGAGCTCTTTTGTTATAGTGCTAGATTGTTTATTGCTGGGGGATTTTAACCATTTTACAACACATTATTATTTTATGATGCAACTGTTTATACCATTTTTAAACGCTATTATTTTTACAAATATTTGTTTTGTAGAAGTTCAAGCACAAATCTAAGTGATAAAATTCGGGAACAAAGTCAAGCTATCATTTCCCTCAACGACATAAAAGAGTAAGTTTTCTTACTAACTCGTTAACTAATTCGTTAATAAAAATATTTAAAACTTTTAACAAGTATAATACATGTCAGTTATTAAGATGATTATTTTAAAATGATATTGTAATTTTGTGAAATAGTATTATATAAAATGTTTTAAATTATTGTATTTATATTCATAGAAACTATTTACATTATAAATAAAGTTTATGAAATTATAGAAAATATAACTAAATTGACTTCTGTCCTGATCCATGCAGAATTCCATATCGACTCTAATTATAATTATTAATATAATATGTTTTTGTTTTTTTTAATTTCACCTTTTGATTGATATTTAAAAATACCAATAGATATCGGAATATAATCCATTTGCCAAGTTTAAGACTTACAAAATGTAAAGCTAAAATTGTTTAAAATGGTAATATTTCTGAAAATATATATTATAGTTTTTTTTTTGTTTTTTTTTCTTTATCAAAGTGTGTACTAAGAATTTTTTGTATTGTTTACAAGACTTTTAAAAATCTTTTGGAAGATAATTTTGACTGACAAAGTTTATATGTATGTAAATAAATCTGGTATAAAATTTTTCACCATATATATAATTATATATAATAACATATACACATTAAAACAGAAATATGTTCTTTTGTGTAGACGTCTTCATACCCAAAACCACCAGCTTCACCAGCAAATCAAGAAACTCAAGGCCGAAATGGGCGGTAAACTGATCGAGATGGACAAATACAAGGCTCTACAGGCGCACTCCAATCAACAGCAAGCCTTACTCAATCAGCTCAAACTGAAACTCGAGGAATTTGAGTGAGATCATCTTCACTATAATTTTTTAACCGCCATTTAAGGTTAATGTTTTTAAAATTATTAGATTTTTATCTTGTGAAATTGTAAAAAATTAAATGATTAAAATCAACAGAAGGGAATTAAAATATTTTGAATAATGTATCAACATATTTTTAAATATAAAATTAAAATAATGTATATTTTTATACAAATATCTCTTTTGTTTCACAAATTTATTTTTTTACTCTTCAGAATCGGTATACGTTGTATTCACCTTTCACGAACATTTTATTCGCAAAAATATGGCGTCGCTACAAAATCGTTTTCCAGCAATATTTACTTTCCATATAAGTTCGAATTTTCAATAGAACCTCGTAGTAACAGTCAAAGGCAATTTATCCCATTTTTTAACGAACAACCCAACTCTTATTTTTCGAATCTATATTGAGTTCAATAAGTTTATTTTGGATGTCTTCCCCTCTAACGTGACTTACGAAATAATTGAATTATTAACTGCTTAATATTAGCACATTTTTAAGAATGTATTTTTTTAAAATATTAAATACAATAGTAAATAATAGTAATTAAATATGTCTGTAAATGTATTTCACAGTATATAAATCGATACTGAGAGTAGTATGTCGCATAAAATAATAATACATTACAATTTGTGAAAAAATGCTAACATGCGCCAAATAATGTTCGGTCTCCGATTATTTACAACAGACAATAAGTTACGTGCTTTAGCGTTATTTTTTGACTAACACCTTTCATACGTCCACCATTTGCTATACTGTGCTTTTTGTATAACATCAAGGCGCCATAAAGGAGAAACCCCTGTCCACTTTTAGATATTAAATATGTTTTACAAGTTGTAAACAATTATTACACCGCAACTTTGTATTCTTTTGAAAAGAAAACATTTATTATTTGTACAAAATATTTATAATAAAACATTTTATTGGAAAACAATTATGAGTAACGGCATGTAATCATAAGTAGATATTATATTCATTATAAATTAAATATCGACATTGTTAGTTAAACAATTTTAAAGAATTGCACTTTAAGAACGTAGTACCTTCAAAACCGCAATATTCCAGTTTTTTCAAAAATAAAATTTACAATTTCCAACATAACTGTGTCGTAATGTTTGACTACTTCTGTTTGGCAAAACAGTTTCATAATAATAAGATAAATAGTGAAGAGTGTCTCTTAGACCCTTGTGGGTGTCTCCAGGCCCTTGTGGATGTCTCCTATGCCTTTTTGGTACTGCGCATGTTAAAGCCCACTATATAGAGAGAGTGGATTCTATCTCAACTCCCTCCCTTTCTCCTCCTGAAGGTGCGAACAGGGCTCTGAACTCCGCGACAAGTGCCAGACCGTGGACGACCTCCACCAGCGACTCAAGGCCAGCATCGACTCGGTGGGCCTACTCAACCAGCAACTCTCGGCGCTTCAGCGGGAGAACCGGCGCCTTAAGACCGATCTGGACCGGTGTGCCGCGGCTCTGGAGGCGTCACGTGACCAGCTGGAAGCGCGCGAACAGATGGTGACAGCGTTGAGGAGCCAGGTGGATACCACGAGCAAGTTCTGCGGTGGAGGTGTTGTTAGCCAGGATAGGCCGGTGAGAGAGCGGGTTATAATTATAAAATTCATTAGTTAGCATGGAGTTTTTATGCGCTTATATTATATTGATTATTCATATTATATAAAATATTCAATTAATTAAATAAATGGACACAATATATAAACCCAGTTTCATATGGCCGTGAGCTTAATCAAGACCAATTACCTTTGTGAATGTTTATTTCATAATCTAAATACGCCATATTTAAAAATGCTAATGTATTGGTGTGCAGCCCTCAATTAGTATAAAATCGACGGTAACAATATTATATAAATAGGAGGTCAAAGTTGTCTAAAAACTGTTATTTGTGGAGGATCTAAGTAACCCTAATATCCTTTGATTAATATTTATTTGTGTGTTATATTATATTTTTTTATTTTTACTGCTCCTAATAAAATTTGATAATGTGGGTTGGAAATTATTTTATCTCACTTGCTGTATATATTATTATAACTGTGGAGAAAGGGTTATAAATCGAATGATAATTTTGTTTACATATGGAATTATTTGATAACTTTTTTTGAATGCTTTAACAATTGTGTCAATCAATATAAATATATTGTATATAATATACACATAATTATAAACATATAACAATATAAAAAATGTAGTGGATAAGTCATGTGAAAGATATTAAAGCTAACTAATTTACTTCCACGGTATGTTTTCTATAAAATCAAGTTTAAGTAAAAGTTTGCATTTAAGTTATCGATCATTAAATAGTAATCTGAAAACTTGGTTTTTTATTTAAACTTCAGAGATCATCGCTAACAGGTGGTAAGTATTAGTTAACAGAAGTTACTACTGAAATTTAAAATAACATCTATTAACATTATTAATATTTGTATTTACCTATGTGTTGGTTTATTATGCGACTACTTTTCAAGACTGTATAAATGCAATAGAATTATTGTAGAAATATGCATGTATACTATCTCATTATTTATTATTTAGTTAAATTCAATTTATCCAAACTTTTATATAGTATATAAATCTCAATGAATAATAATAATAGTATATTACATAATACCTGTCATATCTGTAGAAGTTGAAGATTTTTATTAAATATAAAACATTTAGAAATGTTTCTATGGTTCGGATAAAGTGTGTATTTCTTTTGAAAGATTTGAATTTGCATTTATTGTGAAAAAAACTTTACATAATATTTACTCTGACTGGGTGTTCGCTAACATAATACGGTTTTGATTTTTTGAATTTTTTGTAAGCAATTTGTATTAAAGTGTATTCATAACTATCATAATATGTGGCTAAATGACAATTGAATAATATTGTTTTCTAAATACGCCATATTTAAAAATGCTAATGTATTGGTGTGCAGCCCTCAATTAGTATAAAATCGACGGTAACAATATTATATAAATAGGAGGTCAAAGTTGTCTAAAAACTGTTATTTGTGGAGGATCTAAGTAACCCTCATCTCCTTCACTCCACACTACGAAAGTTTAGTGCAACAATTATTGCCAGAAAAATCTATGTATAAAATATATATACTCCATTTAAAAATTGTCTGTGTATTTATTTTCAGTTAAATACTTATCATATCTTTTTATATAAAAAAAAAAATTTTCTATCGATTTAAAAATTATTATACTATCATAATATTAAATTTAAAAATTGTATTATAATTATTACCATTATTATTTATTTTAATCATTAATTACTATTACCATTAAATCAACTTCAATAAGCAAAGTAATAGCTCTAAAATTTTGCGTTTTTTGTTATACTAAATTAACAATTCTGGGTTTATATGATTAGTGAAATAACTCATATCAACATAAATGAAGTTAATGCACGTCTTGCTTACTTTTAGGATTTACAGTTAAATTAACATGCAAAACAATCAACTTAAGATGTGGATCACGTGATAAGTAGGCCTAGGTCACGTGATACCGTATCTGTGACGTCGAAAAGTAGGTTTCAAGGCTACATTAGTTTGCTAGAGACATCACGTATTCTGATAATAATTATAATATTGTTGTCAAACCTTTCGTTCACCTGTATTAAAAGAGTTGATATTTTATGAGATATCATTTGGTGTCTTAAAAAATATGTATTTGTTTAATTTTATTGTATAATATGATATGCACTATTTTATTGACAACAATATTTATGTTATCATACTTATTAATCTAATCAAAAGTTCTTATAACATTAAAATATGTTTATATACATTAATATGACTCCAATAAAAAATCTGTATTGAATGTCAAGGTGTTAACAAAATCATTATATTCTAAATTATTCTAAAAATTTTTTTTTTTCAATATGACATATTTTCTTGTAGGAACAGAATGTTAATTGGTGTCGTTATTTCCTTAAAAAAATCAAAATACTTTTATGAAGTTAAAAATATAGTTTTTTCAAAAATATTAAATCAATCGGATGATAATATCTTTAAATTTTGCACTAAAGCTCTTTAAAATATTATCAGACCATTATTAATTATTAATATTTACAAGCGGCTTTCTGAGAATTGTTTTTTTTTCATTTTGCGAAATAACTTTTCCCATTTACCTTTCAATGTAGATTTCTCAAAAGACAAATACCCCTCTTTGGAAAGTAGCCGAACAAGAGAGCCTTGGGAATCGAGATCCAATTATGGCCCGTCATAAGGTTGAACATCAGGTATATATTATATTTTGACTTTCTGCTCGCAGGCAGAAATATGTATATGTATATAATACTACCTGTAAAAATGATGAATTTACCATCTTTTTTAGACCAGCCTTAATGGTCTGTTGGTAACAAAATAAGTTATATACGAGTTTGTATGTATAGCACCCAGCATTATATTGACATATTTTTCGAAAAATTTAAGTTTATTAATATCTATAATCGTTTGACTTCACTCTGCATAATTGATTACGATATGAATTAGTTTAGATTTTTATTAAACAATATATTAATTTTATACTGTGCATTATATGACTTACTGAAAATAAAAAATGACTAACATATTTATTTTTAATGTATTATTTTGATTTCAATTTATGTATTTCACATTAATTAATACAATACTTCACAATTGTGTTTTTTAAATTTTAAATGAGACACTAATTAATTTTAAATGGTAATATTATTAGAACTAATAATATGTTATGATGGCTGTCATTCGCCAAAAGACTTATACCATATGTTTTCATTATTTTTAATTAATATTGAATTGCTCTATTCCCGTTATTTAAAAGTACTTCAATTGTAACTGTATCTTATTTCAGGATCAATAAAAAACAAAGCGACATCCTCACTACAATACTTGTTACGATTGTTTTAAAACTGATCACATTGTCCAATTTAATAATAGTATTAACTGTTTTATATAAATACGCTCTTGATCCATGTCTAGTTTTTTCCATAAAAATCATTATAACAATATGTTTTAGACTATCTATCTACTCAACATCACTCACCTATAGTTCATATATTTATAGTGCATATTAAACTACTATAATTCCTCTTATATAAATAATCAATTATAAATAATCGATTAATATTTTTCAATAACACATAACATTTAGACGTTTTTATATATTATTTAATCATGTTTTAGATACTTTATTTCGGTTTAGTTTCAGAAATACGACCGCTTGTATCCGTCAACCTGATTATATAATACGTCCGTCCATTGATGATATCAACATATATGATTATTTAGATTTTTTAATTACAGTATATTTTTATTCACTTGTAAATATTGTCCTGGTTGACATATTTTTAGCAGTTTTTTATAAGTCATTGGACTAGAAACCTATAATAAGCATACCAACAGTGAAATTATTCTGTTTATGTTTGCCTTCTACATATCTGGGAAAGTTGTATATAATAATGTGTAATTGTATTTCTGTTGTTATTCATAATTTACATAAAAACTATAACTATTAAAAATATGAAATTGTGATCGATTCAATAGTTAATAAATAAAAAACATATAATATATGTATATATATGCTTTTATTTTTCGTTGTGTTTTTGAAAAGCGGTCTATAAATTATAATGAAACTTAATTAATAAAAGTATGTAATTCACTAGAACACAAGTATATCTGAAACCGAATGATTACAAATGATTCACTCCATGAAAGCGGCATTACAAATTTAGTATAAGGATTCACACCGAAATTATCTCACAATAGAAAAGAAAAATTAAAATAAGAAAGCTTAAAATATGTTTTTATAAGTATCTCATAAATATTGCAAGCAATTTGAAATAATTTTACTATGACTACATATTATAACCGTCATTGTCAATCGCTGAAAGGAATTTTTGCTAGTTAATAATTAATAATATAACTATATATTATACATTTTGACTTATTGACTTATTGAATACAGGCATTATATTAATTTGTTTAAAATGCTTAACTTTAAAAATTGCGTGTCAAGAGTAGGGGAGAGTTAACCAAAGAATATATGATAGTAAGGAAGGCTTACTATAATGTGTTATACCGCTAATATGACTAATGAAAATGTAAAATCAATTGATACTGCATACTTACATCTCATTAAATTTTTTTATAAAATCCTAAATACTTATTATATTTAGTTATTGAGAATTTTAATGTGGGTGAGTTCTCATAATGCCATGGTTTTAATAAAATAAAAGTTGCGGCGTCAACCACGTAATATTAAATAATTTTAGAATAATCTGTTAATTCTAAACATAACAAGTTCTTGGCTGACGACTTCAATTTTTTCCTGTGGTCATCGTATTGTAATAAATCGACAACCTATATTAAATTAGGATATGGGGTCAATTAAAATTAGTATATTTATTTATGTATATAGGCTAATATATACTTATTGAATTCTAATACCTATGTTCCCTTATTAATAAATTGTTATTACATTTAAAAAAAGAAACGAAACGGCATATATAAAGTATAACTTTTGTTAACTGTATACTCTATATTATAGGCCTATATACAAATAAATAGAATTGAGAGGATATAGCTCAAGAGAAGAGAAACCACATAAAAACACAACCCGAGCATCTAAACAGGAAGAGATTCAAAAGAACTATATCCCCATCTCCATTCCTTTTGCTTTTTCTTTATTAATATATTTGCGTAGTTCTATAAAAAATGTATTACTCTTTTATTGGATTCATTTATTTCAATATAATATTTTTTCTTAAATTATATTTTTTTGTTTTCTATATGTTATTAATGATATTTTTTAATTCTTATGATATATTTTTTCTAGTTTTTCTACATTTATATTGATTATTTTCTTTATATTCTTTACACATTTTTATTCACATGTGTTCTTTATTCCATTCTGCTTGTATCATATTTTTCAGTTTACAATTTTTTTATGAATATGCTGAAAAAGTCCTAGCTCAATTTAATTATTCCTCTAAAACTTATAATGGTCATTAATTCATATCTCTCTTATTTATGTATTTGATATTATATATGTTTTATGTAGTATTTATATATATATGTGTTATAGGCCTATAATATGTCTTATATGTTGAAAAATATTTTTAGGATTCAAGTTTTAATTATATTTTATAAAATATGGTTTGTTTTTAGCTAGATGGCCTACACTGTATGTATGCAGCTATATAGCATAGTTATATAATATAACAAAAAGTAGGTATTATCTTTTACAATTTAGTTAATGTTGTAGTCATATGTATTACTTTCTTAATATTTATAATTTTATTATAGCTCTAAAATATGAGTGGAGTCAAAGTAACATTAGGTGTCTACTCTATAAATGTATTCTATATTAATGTGAATGTATGAATGTACTCTATAAATGTATATTTTAAAATATCATACATTTTGTTTGCAAAATAAGCTATTACCACGGCTATATAACCATAATAGCTCAAAGTTATAATTACCATAAATTCATTTGAGGTGTATAGTTTTGGTAAACATGATAACACAACAATATATGTATCATTATGAGTTACATAATTATCTATTTAGACTTAGTGTAAAATATTAACCGTGTATAAATAATATAACATGAAAAAATAATATATTTTATATTGTATTTGGTAATACGTTAAACATAACAAATAATTACCCTATGATTCTTTTCACGAATATTAATTTTATAAATATCTATTTTATAAATAAGAAAAATATTAATTTAAAAAAATGTTAATTTTTATTCTATGTCAATATTTTATAGGGAAATGGTTTTAATATGGAACGGTTATTATATTGCGGAAAAATTTTATGTTGACAATCGCCACTGAAATTAACATATTTAAATACTAAAATCAATAATATTGCCGTTCCATTGAGAAACACATATATTCTATTTTTTAAACACTTAATATAAAATAATTGACTTATTTAAAAAAGATCTAGGCAATTAAAAGAATCTCGCACGATTTTAGTATCATTGGAGACGAACTATATACCACAATAAATTCCTATCGACCCATCCAAACTTATATCCAACTCGACATATGTCAAACCTATCCACCTCGCAACATATCAAACCTTATTTCAACATATATCCACATATTTAATATCCACCTATCCAAATAGCAAAATATCCAACTTAGCGTACTATAACCTAATCAACATATCCACCTCTCCGGCATATCCAACATATCCACCTCGCAATATATCCACATCGCAACCTATCCACATATCCAACCTTTCTACCTCGCCACATATCCAACCCATATCCAACCTATGCCCTTAACCATATATACAACTATCGAAACTTTCCATATTGTAACCGATCCACATATTATATACTTCTAAAAATGCAACATATATCCACCTCTCCAGTGAAGATCTTTAAAAAAATTGGATACACCGAAACATATCCATCTATGTCATTATGGATTACATCGACCGCCATGTTTTAATGCAAGACATTTTATTTTAGTTTTTTTACTACTCCAAAATATTTTTTGGATGTACGCATATTATCAAATTAGCCATTAAATTTTGTTTTAAATTTTTATTACTAAATTAAAAATGAACTTTTAATTACATCTCTAAATTTGAATATATTTCAACATGACTTCTAAGAACCTAATATCTTCTGTTACTGTTACTGCACCTATTAATATAGCCTTATTAAAATATTGTAAGTAAACTATTTCAGTTTATAAATATTTTAATTAATTACAACGCTTATAATATTTTCTAAAAACATATTAATAATGACGGTATTGACAATACTATTGGTATAGTTAGAAATTTCTGTACAACATATTTATTACGAATTCAAAGGTTAATTCAAAAAGGATAAACCGATAAAAATTATTGTAATTAAGAAGGGCCTCGTAGTTTATAAGACACACATTTAAATAATAAATATTAATACATTAAAAATTGATTAAAAAATACATTACTTTTACTGTAGGAAATTATAATATTTTTTAAAATAATATAAAAAAATAATAACTAAGAGTAAACTAAATAAATCTTTGGGCTAACTGTATTATAGCGGTCTAAAATAACTGTGGCTTTAATATAGTATATACTCAAAAACATTATATTACGGTATACTATTTACAATATCTCAGGGACTGCGGAATGAAATTTTTATTAGGGTGGCTAGGGTTTTTAGGGGTGCAGTGAGAGGGGGTCTGGGGGCGAAGCCCCCCAGTGGGGTCCAGGGGCAGA
>JAUZND010004077.1:0-11902 GCA_034780555.1 Coelogynopora nodosa
ATTCCTTAATTTTCTTTCACTTTTGGTATTGGTCTACTTTTGGCTGGTTTTCTTGAGTTTTTCTAGGAAGTTGTACTGTTGTTATTTCCAGTTTTATTAATTCCTCACCTTTGCCTTTTGTGTATCTTTTTTGTCTGTTTTCTTTGTTATATAGTTACCCTTTCTTTCGATTTATATTTTATTATTTCTGATTAATTTCTTTTCTTTCTATCTGGTGAGCTGATTTTGCCTGATCGATGGTTCTAATCAATTTTAATACATGTGACAAATTTTTATGGCGAATTTATGTCACTTTTTTCATTAAAACATATTCTCTTTGTCCCATCCCTGTACATACGGAAGAAATTCCACGTAACTAAGTATTTGATAAAAGAACACTTGATTAAACATTTTATTTGCTAATAAAAATATCTACCTATACAAACAGATCATTGTGCAAAAATACAAAATATTAAACAAGTTAGTCACAGAATAATAAGGAACTGTAAAACTGTACGCTTTGGCAATTTTCTGTGGATCATTAAAAATATTAAATTATAATTTTTGGAAAATATTTAGAAATATACATTTTTCGTGTGCACATATGGGTCATAATTATGACACAAACAAAACCCACGTTCTCATGATTTGAGTGTCTATAAACTGTTTTGGGTGCAAGTTTTTGATGAACTATAGAAATTAATGTAAAACACCAAATACTCACCAACACCAAATACAATACATGCACGTATATACATATATACGTATACTATAAAAATTCAATTTTATCTTCCAATGACAAACTCTTCGAAGGCACCAACGGGTCATAATCAATCTCCTACTCCGTTCTGCATGCGAGTCTTTAGTCATGGTAACGAGTTCATCCTGAAATGTTGAACGAGGAATTCTAATCCGAGCCAGATAAAACACAACTTGCAGATGGCCGAGACGAATACCCTGTTAGAAAAAAGTTTTTTTGAGAATGTAAAACCCTGCGCCAAAATGATTAAAAAAAATTATTGCGTATTTTTGCAAAAATGCTTTTTAGAAAAAATTAATAATGACGAAATAGGGTAAATATGTAAAACGTAAACATTTAATGCATAAAGCACAAAATTGTAAACTCGTAATTTTAGGTTTAAGTTCATGACGACTGGTATACATCAATATTTAATAAAATTAAGTAATTTTCATAATATAAATATAAAGTGATGCTATTATAATACTGAATATAATTAACATTAGTGTACAGATATTGACAAATCATAATGGTACAACAACAAATACGACCAATTGTAATACATTTTTGGGAAGTGCATGTATCCATGGATAATTTCTAGTTGCAAATCACAATATCACCGAAGTCAATCAATTCTTGATTCGATCATTATGTCAAGTATAAACATGACTTGGAACCATAAGAGCTAAGGCCTATGTTCACCAAGCGCGACGCGAACCGTCGGAGCGTAGCGCGGCGACGAAATATGTTTATTATATTGTTGTTATTAAAAATATGATGTTGTTTCTACATAATTGACAGCCTAATGAAGTTCTCCGCACGGCTCTGCAGAAACAGTTAAATAATTTCAACTTCAGGTTCATCGCATCGCGTCGAACTGAACATAATGAATGCAATCATTAAAATATATGTATTCACTATTTTGCTGCACATCGCGTCGCGCTTGGTGAGCATAGGTCTTCAGATACAAGGCGAGTGACATAGTGACACTGGTGTGCGCACAGCCGAACGTGTGAGTAATTGACCGTTGACATTCATTATACTTTATGGGTTTAGAGGGGAGGTAGGTATTTGACTCAAAGACCGTAAGGTGCTTCGTTGTACACTTATTCATATCATTATATTACTTATTTGTGATTGGTTCAGTGTGTACTTCAGTTATTAGTGTGTTATATAATATCATTTAGCCATTTTTTAATCTTCACTGAATCCAGATCCCCTACTAAGAAGGGAAAGAACAATTTTTAAAGTCCTCTTCAGCTTGACATTTAGCATCACCCTACTAAAAAACGCGTGTTATAATACTTTTTGTAAATGTTAGATTATTGTGAAAATATTATAAAGGTTTTTGTAAGTAAGGGTAAATAAGGGGGAAAAATGAGAATGGGTATACAATAGGTCCACGCAAAATAATGCTAACATTTGTTAATCTCACCAACAAAATA
This sequence comes from Coelogynopora nodosa, assembly GCA_034780555.1. Lineage (NCBI taxonomy): Eukaryota > Metazoa > Platyhelminthes > Proseriata > Coelogynoporidae > Coelogynopora > Coelogynopora nodosa. The sequence goes on from JAUZND010004077.1 coordinate 2,164, forward strand.
ACTATGGTTTCTGTCGACTCGGTCTTTCACAATGACCGATATTTTAAAATTCAACCTTCAAGCGCGTTCTATCACACAACTGATAAGGTTTATTATTATTGACTCTAACAAAAATCCATATATACATATTTATACTGTTTTCTACATATACTACTGAATAAGTAGTAAAATAAACGCGCTTTAGAACAATCCCATGAAAACATTATATAGAATACACTAAAATTTAATATAAAATTTGTTATCATTATTTAAAACCTTCTATATTTTTTACAGCAATATTTTTTTAAATACCAAAAAATCAGAATTATGCTTTCATTTATGTCAAATAACATTGTAGTATTTTTCTCACACTCCCGTTAACACGTTTTGTGATTTTTTACTTACCATCAAAGTTGATTCATGATTAAGACAAATTAAATGTTCAGATCTGTGCATGTTTTAAATCTTTGTTATGTTGCAAGTTAAAATTAGTTTATAATAGAACAAGTATACCATATTTAATTATTATTTAACGTTATATATTCAGAAAGTTATATATATATTATATTTTACGTTATGTACTATGTATTCCGAAAGTTTACAGAAAACAATTATATTCCTAAAACAAAACGATAGTTAAGTCTTTTTTTATATAATATGAAACAATATTTAAGATTGATTGTCTACCCTGTCTATTCAAATTCACATACGCAAAATGTACAGGGATATAATATCTGACATCTTCGGAAATTCGAAATCTATCAAGATGTGTCATATTGATATGTACATAATATAATTTTAATAATTAATTATCTTTTATAAATTATTAGGAATCGTATATTTTGAAACTAACGTTGTTGTATCACTGTATAGAAGTTGAAGATGGGAATGAATAATTAAATAGTATAATTTAGTGTACAATAATATTCGTATTATGGTTTTCAATATTCTTACCGCGTGCATTCGACGCATGTGTATATGTCATCGGGTCAATATCTCGAGAAGATTGATATCTTGGAAAACAGCTCATATTACTACGCAGTATGCCTATTTCCCTAGTTAATATGGTATTGCTTGCAATTAATTCGTTGATTCTGAAAAAAGCAAAATAAGTAGAACAACTATAGAATACAGATAGTCACATCAACAATGGTGACAGTGTGTAAGATAGTAAAGGCCTATACACACAAAACGCGACACGACGAAACGCGACGGAGCACCGCGCGACTAAAAACATTTTTTTTGTTCTCACTAAGCACGACGCGACGCGACGAAATAGCATATTCTGTTATGGCTCTATCAAGGGTTATGTATATAAATATATGAACAGATCACGCACTATGTATATATGTTTAACCACTTCAGCCCGGGGGAGATAAGTATGCAGAAAGCTATTGTTTGTTCACGACCAATGCATACTGTATATGTTACTGAGGTGCCCTCTCTCACTCTTCCTTGTTTATGAAGGAACGTGTGTGTATGAATGATGTCTCATTAGTTATTATAGTGTTTACAATGAAATATTGATTTCGTCGCGCGGCCTGGCAGAAAAAATGAATAATTTCAACTTCAGTTTTGTCGCGTCGTGTTGCGTCGCGCTTAGAGGAAAAAGGCTCATTGTAATTATAAATGTAATCAACTTTTTTCGACACGTCGCGTCTTGTTTCGCCGCTCTTTGTGGGCATAAGCCTTAAAATAAATCAGTAATGGGAGCAGAGCGGGTAGTTTAACCTGGAAATGTGGACAAGTTGAAAGGTCCCGGAGGATATGTGTGACAATAATGGTGCTCTGTGGCAAAGTAGTGCAAAAGTAAAAGAACGAGGTATATAATGCTATTTGGGATACTTATCCAGAAATACAACTGTTTTATAAGGCCACTAAACGTAGAAGGCCAATCATAATCTCATTAGACCAACAGTATATTAACGGCTTATTTTATTTGTCACGTTAAATATTGACGGTTCATTATTTTATTTGTAATATATAATATTGATTACTACAAAATTATTACACACATGTATATTCTATCCACAAGATAAACTATGCCAGATTACTGTAACTATCACTGTACGATGGGCTACTCCATTCATAATTCTACTTCATTTGAATACATCGATATTAACATAGACAACTTGCCTGTGTTCTTTCAGTGTGTCGTTCTCCTGTGAATCCTCTTTTGACTGTGACGACAAATATGATTTTGTACAAATCTGGACAAGACCAGCAACTTCGGCACTGTCTCTGACCTTGAGGAACACATCTGTAAATTGGATACATTGGATTGCAGTTGACTACTGATTGTCAACACACGAAATACAAGTATATATAGCAAATATTAGAAAAACTAAGCATTTGTTTCATACAAGTTTTCAACTGAGTTTATAGGTCAATTCCACTAATGTTAGTATTTTAACAGTATTCCAGGCGTACTATTAAGTTGAGTAATCCGCATATTGTTTTCAATGGGTGGGTCAAAGTGCAAGTTGGCGCAGCCTTATGGCGCAGCGCTTATGAGGGACCTAAAGAAGCTATATGGTTTGTGTGGATGCTTTAGGTATCCAAAACATGGATTCAAACACCTACCCTATAGCCAAATGTTTTAGGTTTGCATATAATACATAAATCACCAATTGTACCTATGGAAATTGTAAGACTTGTTTGTATTAACTTTATTAGCTTTAGTCACTTATATTTACTGATAGGTTACTATTAATAAACGTCATAATTAGTCAAATGGGCCAAAACTTCCTTCCCACCCTGGTGCAAACGATGTATTAATAATAAGAACTGGACATTATGCGATTCAAAACAACACATTTATTCTGATAACATTAATGGTACCGTTTTTATTTGGAAAATAATGGCTATCGTAATTGATGCATGATATGTTGATTATACATTTATATTCAATATGTTATATTCCGACAATATAATAACACTTTGAAAACATAATATTACCAGAATCAAGTATTCATATACGTACGTGTACTCGCATATATTATGAAATGTGAAATATATCATAACATAACACTGACAACAATGAATGTTAAATTTTAATAATAATGTAAGCTATTCACGGAATGGACCTGTTTTAGAAAAAGTGTTCGGTGTATATGGAAGCTACGTTGTCGATATTTCTAGAGAAAACTTACTGAACTCTGACTTTGATTTCGGTATATGAATCCTGCCTTTACAAAGGCGGCGCGTGATATACTTAAAAAAACGATAAAATAGTTGACTGGTATTAAGTGGTATCATTAAAACTGGACGGTCGTAAAATTCATATGCATTATCGTAGAATTGGAAGGCATATATCTTTGCAGAAATATCCTGAATGTTTGAGAATGTGTGTCTAAAAAAGATAAAAACCATATAGGGAATAATAAGATTGACTGCTTAATACTTGTTTTATGCATTACAATAAAAGTGTACACATTAAAAAAAGTAAATGTTACTTATACATGCATAGCATATGCTTAAATAGTATATTTAAAACATGGTATGCCTACCCAAACATTGCAATCAGTAGATTAAGCAAAAGGACATTCGTGAAAAGCATGAATATGCAAAATGCCACTATAGTGAGAGGCGAGTGCATTATGCAGGTTGGATCTCCGGTCTTGCATGTTGCATCACCTGTCAATTTAATAACAGATGAAAAAAATAAGTGATCATTAACAATATACCGTAATCAATAGTTTAACGACAGATATTAATATATATGACCACCTAAAAGAGAACAGGTGGTGAAGGATGCTGTTCTGCGATGAATAAATAAGGTAGCAACAATTAGAGCAGAATCTGTCATGTCGCAGGGGGCTCTAACGCAGACAGATTTTTCGCAGTTTCGGGAAGCACCAATTATAATTATGAAAAAATATAATTATCTACAGTTTCAACCTGGAGAGAGGAACTAGTCCAAGTCAGTACGGTTTAACAAGATTTCTGAGAATGAAGGTGAGAATAATAATATTCCAATCAGTTACATCGTACTGTAGTGACCACAACAAAGAGGACATGATACTACTTAGAAACTACTTAGATACTACTTAGATACTACTTAGAAAAATAATGTTGGTACCGACAGAAGTCAAAACAAATGGCCTAGATATCACTGATTACTGTTGTTTGCTATGTAAGATATCTTGTAAATTCGTTTATTATACTTATCTCTATTTTATGCCATATTTTAAATTTCTAATATTTCCAATAATTCAGACGTAGGCCTATTCTTTTAGCTATAACACACTTCTGAATAACCACCAATCAACTACATAGTATCCAAACCGCTTTTGTTCGGCAGTACCGTCACAAGATTTATACAGAACGAATGCTCACGTTCCAAGATTACTTAGATGAGATAAAAAGCATGAACCACCTTCTATAATGTTGTAATATCTCCACAATTAACACGAAACGACTCCTTCTAAAATATGTTTAGTTACCTTCATGTTAATGCGCCCATTAGGCTTATCAAATGAAGTAACTAATAAGAAATAATGAGAAGTATATCTAATAAAAAAGCTGATTGTGTTGTAAATAGGAGTTTTAGCAGTTTTAGAGATATTGTGATCATATTGAATTTGTCATATGGCTCAGATAACCACTTTACAATATAAATGAAGATAAATAAATGCGAATTAAATAATTTAAAGATTTAAAATGAAAATGACCCGTATACTATTCATGATGGATATCATAAATATATTGTAAGTCTTATTATATCCGTATTGTTTCTATAACTCTCTTAAATAGTTCGGCCAGTCTCGACGCTGTTTATATAGCACAACGACAGTATAAAAAGAGTTGTACACATTTTTATCGTTCTACACATTGTATTACATAACATGTTGACAACATACACAACATAAATACCTTCGACCTGGTCCAGCGACAGCTCTCCGTAAGTCTGAAAGTATGGCAGGTAAACAATATCTCTGAGAACTTTCCACGACATTGTAGTGTTAGGAAAGCGCATTGCCTGAGCCAATGTGCCATAGGCCAGTAAGAACACAACGTAGATGCACCAAAAGAACCAAACATCATCCATCTAAAATTGAATATATTATATATAGAGTTTCCGGTGTGTCACAAAAAGTGCAGTTTCGCGTAATTATTGACTGCTTCACTTTTATTAAAGTTAGCATAGTTAAAGCTAATTTCATGCATAATACAATATAACCGTTTATTTTGTAGGCTTATTATCTAACGTATATAACACGAATTAGTTAAACATATCAGATTTTAAAGTTGAACATATTTCGTTCAATAAAAGAAAGTAAAACTTATTTAAATCATATTATATTACGAAGTTATATAGACTGACATAAAGTGATATTACATTGTTTAAACAGAAAGAAAAAGTGTTGACATTACTGTACGTCGAAAGTATGAGTAGTGTGTGAGCATACTAGTGAGCACATATAGTGAGCGTATGGTGCATATATGGTGCAGATACGGTGAGCACATATGGTGTACAGATAATGAATGTGACGAGGCTAAATAGCTTAGCGTAAACGCTATGAAGATACTGGGAGTTGAGAGGGTTACAGGTGCGATGGATACAACTGGTAAACATATGTATGCACGAAGGAGAGAGTAGTGCATAGCAGGTTGAAGTAGGCTTAACACGTACAACGAATAAATATGGAATAAACGGTAAAATCCTCTTCAATGATGGGGCTGATTTTCCAACCGAGGCTGACTTTCAGGATTGAGCGTAAACGAGCACAGAGGAATCAGAAGCGAGGGAGGAACAAATACTAGAGTGAGCGAAGGATATTGTGATGTGAATGGCATTATATGTCCTGTGCCTTACATTTGTAAATTATTATTAATATTTAGTGTATTGGTATTGCATTCAAATTAATAATAATATTTTTTTTAATAATAGGTAACATAATAAAGTTTTGGTTATTTACGATGAACTCAAATGACAAATACTTTACACTAGAATAACATGTTCCAGGGTGCTGTTTGGTTTTAAAATTGATATTAATACTGTTTGTTACATCTTCTCTACATTGTGTAAAGCTTACCATTTTTCGAATCATCACCACTTTGGGCCCGATAAACTTGAATGCATAATAGAACTGCGTGAACCGTATATAGCAGAGCGATAGGGTAACACTGTACACTCGCCGGGCCCAAACGAACTCCTCAAGCGACAGAGAGTAACGGAGAATGATCGCTAGTAGGAATAACAGGTACAGGATGACGTCAAAGATGTTCCAATGATTTCGAAAGTATTTCTCAACTTTTGAAAACGCAATGGTGTGATCGTCTGTCATCTGGAACAATTGAGTAAAACAAAACAAGAGGAAATATTGTTTGTTCTATACAGTAAAAGTGATTTCTGTAATGATCTAAACGCTATCTCACAATTCATTGTTGCTGCATTACATATATATTATTATGCATTTACTAGCAGAAAAACAAAAAAACGAGTTAATAATATTCAAAGAATATCAACATATGAATGCTTAATGTGTTAAATGTATGAGTATATTGGTATGGTTTAACCTTTTAAATTATTGTTCGTACCATAAATAGTATATTTGTTAATAAATTAGCTATTATGAGTGTATCAGTTACTTTAATTGATATCACTTGATACAACAACGCTGCTAGTCAGGAACGGGAGAGTATAAGAGTCCGAAAGTAGGCTCATTTTGTTCCGCGATAAGCGTCTTTACCACTCGGTCATTCCTATTCCCAAATTAAAACATCCTAGAATGTGTAGATATGGTGAAATAGTTTATATGTGCCGTTTTTAGATCAATATTACAATTGTTAGTTTAATGCAGTCTGATATACTTCCCTACCATATGTCTTCTGTTTATATTGTAGAGGGAATCAAATTGTAGAATGATTGACTATCAAGATTTTATTATTTAATGTGTGTATAATTTCAATATAAACTGTATACAATGGAATCACGTTTTTTTTATATTATCACAAAATCCCACTAAAGTAAATAATGTTTATTCACAATAATATTGTTCCAGTTTGCGTTATTTTTTTAGTAAACTTTTCAGACATACTTGTTGAATTAAACGCAGTAAATAATCATATCCGTAGTAATGACCGATATCATGATAATTTGATAACAAGTATAATACGTATAATTACGGCTTGCGCAATTTAATTAATTGTGAAACGCTTGTTATCCGAAAGAAAAATAGCACCGGCGATACATGCAAGGAATCAAAATATGGTAATCATTTTTTAACTATTGTATTTACAAATTTGTATTTCTTTCTGTCTAAAATATACCATATGTTTTACTTTAACAGCTTACTGTATACCTATAACACATTTACTACGTAATGAATATAAATATACATGAATACTGGAATAAAGTAATTTGTCGTCATAGATTCTAAGGGTAGTCGTCAAAAATGTCAATAATTTATTGAAGGTCAATATAAAAGAATGTAAAATATTTTTTGTACCATTTTTGAAAAAATCCAAGCGATCTATAATGAAGATAGAACAACCATATCAAAAAGTAATAAATTAGGTATTTAAAACACCCTCTCCACGGTTGTTTACGTTTTATCTCACGATTGTGAGTACAGTATTATTACAATTATTAAAATTACAGCGATTGACGGGCGAAGCTGCGGCCTGTAGTGGTTAGAGGGTTCTCTCAACAATTACCAAGTTGCGTGTTCGATTCCTACTCCGTACTAATTATCACTAATTTTGATATTAGTTATTCTAGTAAATTAGTGAGATATTAGTGGAAAACATGACATGGTCTATTTCCATCATGTAATTAAGTATAATTATTTATCATTGGTACATTCAATTAGACAACATGTCACCTGTCGTATTTCTTCCAGCACCAGACTAATCATCCAGATCCACACTAAAATCTCCACAACCGACGGCTGTCCAGGGGCGTCCCAGTGGTTTAAATCAACCAACACGAGATAGGTGAACAAACCGAGAAATACACAAAACGATATCTATAAGAAAATAAAATAAAATGACGAAAAAATTAATATATAAGTATTTTATTAAAGGTGAATTTTGATAATTTAAAGAGTTTACCACATGCATAGCGAATTTCACGATGGGAGCATCGAAAAACTTGTAAAATGTGTTATATTTTTGTAATAAACAATTGTTTTCTTGCTTTTCCTGATATTCCTTCATCATTGTCTCTGCGCGATGAGATAGACTCTTACTGTGATTTGGCTGTGGGTCCAAATGTAGAGTAACAGACAGTGTATACTTAAGAGATCAATTTATCAATTTATTAAATAGATAAATGCATTGTATTACTCAGATAGTTATTTAATATTGAATTCTTAAAACATCTTCATATAATTTATATTTTAACTATAAAAATATACTAATTGTATGTTAAGTGTACAATTGTATGAGGTACATATTTTAATATTGTATATATGTAAAAGAATAGACAAATAAGGGATACACATGAAACTATTGAGACAAATATATGTATACTATTTATTTCTAGGTATCGTATGTATTTAATTAAGCAAATACTTCTTTATTTTTTATAATACCTTATACAATTCTACTGTAGGTTCATTGATACCAAATAATTATAATGTAAACATATTTTCCAAAACTTACATATATATTTTGTTACAAGTTAAAAGTTGAGTAATATTATAATGTTTCAGTAGCATTATTAAATCCCAAAGATGCACTAACATAGCTAGTATATAAAATGTTCATGTTGTAATACTGTATAATCTAGTTTATAATTGATTAATATAAAATAGTTGTATATATGAATACTATAAATACATAAGTATATTCATAGAACAAACATTACAGCATACTATTTAAATATTTTTAAAATCGGTAATATAATATCAATAGTTTCAAAATTACTGTACATATCAAATATAATTATGTATTAAAGAATAGAATAGACTTTTACAAAACCACAGCGTATTATAATAATTGTAAATAATGTTTATTATAAGAATAAAGTGATAAACATTATTTTCTATCGATAGAAATTGTTTGTTAAGTTTATCGGTCAGTTATACACCACAATATAAACCATATTTTGACGTCAGATATGACGTCGTTTCGTACTTAATTTCTGCATAAATGTTTTCCTTGATTTTTGCATTAATTACTGTCACCATTCTGTCATATCAGACTCGTTGGCATAACATCGTAATCTTGCATTAAACGGTTTACATTACATGTTTAAAACAATTTTGTCACACAGTTTTTAGGTTAAAGGTAAATTAGTATAAAATATAGATTTATGTAAAATTAACAAAAATACGTGATATATTTTGATAGCGTTCAATAAATGTTAACTTACGTGGTTATATTGTAAGTAAATGACTTTTACAATATTCAAAATATGAAAATATGCATATATATATATATATATATATATATATATACATAGTTTATCATTTATATGTTAACATAATTTGGATATTAAGTAAATGTATATATTATCATATTTCAAAAATCCAAAACTATTTATTTTTATAATTACTACTTAAAATACATGAATTTGTTTGCATTATAATAAAACTGCAAATGCTTGCTTCAGGTTCATAAATTTTGAACATACTAACACTAATATCTAATCACAGCTAAATACTATTTGTATATCATATTTATACCTTCTTAAGTATCATTATAATATTGTGAAATATCAATAGTTAGAAATGGTCTTGATAATAAAAAATATCTCTGGTTTAAAAAAAACCAGTAGTAGGAGATATGTCGACTCTGGATCAACCCCCCC
>JAUZND010004079.1:0-11900 GCA_034780555.1 Coelogynopora nodosa
TAATGGCAATGGCAAATGTTAAGTTTTTACCATATCTGGAAGTAGTTAATCTTTTAGTGGAGGCTTCTCAATTTTTTTTATGAATTCCTGAAACAGATTTGGATAATTTGATGGCGCAAATAGTATATACATATATTTCATTCAAATGTGGTTACCATAGTTTAAATATATATGTTAAAGATTAAAAGTCAACAAATTGGGACAAACTTATTTATTAGACTTTTAAATTATTTAACAATTTTTTGCATATCCATACTTTTCATGTCATTAAAATATGAAAATTTACAGCTTAAAAGATTTAGAAAAATAAGTGTTTAATTACATCCATATACTTGTATGGTATAAACTAAAAAGTTGGCATGTAGACTTTTTATATCTTATAGGCCTACTCTCTTTTCCCCTAAAATTTCTTTTGTATGATTTGTATATGGCTATTAACCTTAACCGGTATTGAAATTGTTTTTAAGAACAAAAAGTTATGTTTGTTTAACACATGGATGGTTAGCATTTGTTAACTTCGTGTTTTTAAAACTCTTTAGATCTCAATGCTGCCAAATCCAGGATAAACAAAAACCATATTTGTTTTCATGAAATAATGTTTAGATGAAATGAACTGAAAATTGCCACTGCATGTTTCAAATATACAAAAAAATACATTGTGACTCATATTATGATCACTAGGCTTATGTGAATCCAATATTCAACAGGAATGCATCCCCTCTAGTTCTGGAAGGTCTTCAAATTATTTTGTTCTCAAAATCAGCATATATATCTGTCTGATTTACAGAAGTGATTTTATTGCTTAAATTATTTTCTATTTTTAGTATTAATGTATGTATGTGCAAGTGCAATGATAAATAACATTTAGCACAATAATATGGGACATACGTACATACTATGTTTAATGAATTTAATCTTATATAACTAAGTAAAAGTAGCGTATGATCAGAGTTATATTTTTAATTAAAAAGTTGCCTCCCTTCCTCTTTTAGTAATAAAATACTGGATTAACCTTATCCGGTGTCTTAATATTATACTACCATCACAGTTTAGCTTCAGCTCTACCATGCCTGGGATTGAAAACATAATATTTTCTGATATTACTATTATTTAAAATTTTTTAAAATTAATTTAAATTTTGATGATCATTTATGTATTGTTTCATAATGACTGGTAGGCTAATATTATTATTTCAGTATTATTGCAGCTATGAAAAGGGGCAGATTAATTATTAGTATTAACATTAGTTGCTTACTTTAAATACCTCTGTTCCATTTGTATAACCATTATGACTGGAGTTTGTATATAATATATTTATATAAAATTAAGAATAAATATTAATGGCAAATTACAATATGAAAAATATGTCCATGTTATGTGCTTAAACTTTAGTTGTTAGGTTTAGTTTTGGCTTTTTTAATTGTTTAACTGTGTATCGAATTTTACTGATCAGTATATATCAGGGCTGCCACCAAGTCGGGAATTCGGGAATTTGTACGGGAATTTCATTATTCACGTATTCACTATTGTCTTGATGGCCCCAAACATATTTTTCAATAAACGAAATTTTCCTAAGTATTTAGAGTCTCTCTAGTTTACTCTAATAATCTGCCGATCTACTTTTTTATTGATCTATATAATTACACTAATATTTACTTTGACTGTATGTGTTGGTTTCCAAAGGCTTTTCTATTGTGTCCCATCTTGATGTTTAGCAGATGTTAAAGCGTTTGTTTTAATCGAGTTAACCCTCATTAACCTGGGGAAGTAACTACTACCAACTGAGCTTTTTATTACTAGAAAACCTTCAGAACCAAAGTCTTTTGTATCATGATGTAGTCAATTTACTTTTGAGCATCCATTTAATTGATTAAACTTTTAAAAATAATATTAACATGTAATAAAGGTATGTTTTGAATAAATTCACGAATTGAAGATATTCGTTCTAAACAATGGTGTTTATCGATTATTGTTCTCATTATATGAATACATAAAGTAGTCATTATAAGTTTTGCATTGTTAATTATTTAAAACGACTGCAATAATGGGGAAATGTTAGGACAGTAGACCTACATTTTATATATATTTATGGTTATTTTTTCTTAAAAGTAATCATGGTCTGATACTAGATTTTATACTAGGTCTAAAGGCTGCGTTTCCCTAAACATAAATTTGCTCCAATTAAAATTTGAATATATACATATGACGTAGTTTATTTTCATTAAGTAATTACTTAAAGTCTTGACTAATTTTTAAATAAAAGTATTACTTATATTTTACATAATTTATAATTGTTTTCTATAATTTGTGTATTTTCTTTACATTTGGTGTTAACTCGAAACTTGTGTAATCTGTCAGCTTAAAACTCAAGTTTTTCACTAACTATGCATTTTTATTAAACACATTGAGATCATATATTGAAATGAAATAAAAGCCTATTAATTATATATTTGACTTCTTTAATATATAATAATGATTGATTAGCAAAATAGTTTTTTTAACACCTAGATATAATACATATAAATTATGACGCAAGGTAAATCTGTATATGCCTATAAAGTAGCTATAGATAATCAATATGTTATGTTGTATTCAGAATATTTTTATTGCAATACTACTAACATATTTATATTCTTTTTGGATTAGTTTTAGCTTGTTGAGTAACACAAATGTTCCATGTTTTAGTGTTTCTACCACTTGATTTTGATTATAAAACTGACTTTAACTAAAACAGCATTTATTAATCATCATGATGTGTCGTTTTATACTAATATTTTGGCATCAACTTGCGTCCCAATCGTTCAGCTATTCCTTTAGAATATTAAAATTCCTGATAAGGCGGTCAATTTATTCGGTTTATTATTTGTTAATCTGAATTTGCATTATTTTAATTATGGTGTTATTGCATTTATATGAGAATGAGTGAGCAGGTGACAGATTAACACGAACACATTCAGTCGTCTGTACTAGACAAACGAGTCTTTCACACAAAACGGATTATTGACTAACGAAATATAATCTTGGTATAACTAAATAACAGTGATGATTATTAAAAAAATAAAATATTATTTTAAATGCAAAGAGTTTTATTTCAACGATGAAAGTAATTTTTATAGATTGTATGATTGTTTTTATATTAATTTAGTATGTATTTATTCCATATCACTTTTTTATAGATAGAAGAAAGGTGATGGACTCTATTGGGGAGAAATATAAACCGGACAGTCTCTAATCGCCCTACATGCCACAAGAAGTATAGCTCCAAACATTTAAAAGAAGCCCCTGCAGACGCACAAGGACTCCACAGTCCTAGACATACAGGCGGTATGTAAGTTGGACTACTGGACCAAAGCCGATGGTGCAACCGACACACTGCCTTTGTGTGAATTGCGCAACAAGATGGTAAATTATAATGTATTCGTGCAATATGCGTAAAGTACAGATCACTAATAATATTACATATTTGTTGTGGAACATATATAGACTGTTGTGGACGCATAAGATATCAATAGTCACATTTCAATATATTGTATATTAAACATATAATTATAAAATTAAACATGAAATGTTATACACATTCAAATTTGATTGAATATCATAGATTGTATTTTATAACAAATTTTATATAACTAGAGATTGTAAAATATATATGTTATTTTGACAAAATGAAATGCAACAACGGCATTACCACATTTCAATTTAGTTTCAAATTAATAAATGTTTTTGTTCAAACGTATCTGCTTTACAAAAGGCAATCTCAGAACACTAGAGAGTAAAATATGCATACATTTGACTATTTTTTTAATTTCATCTAATGTGGAAAATTAACTCAATAAATATTAATATTCATTATGAATGTAAAATCTATATTATGATGTTGACGTATATTTGATAAACTCATTATATCTTGATATACATTCTTATCTTCCTTTATTTGTTTGTATTAATAATATTTTCAAATAACTTTATTTTGTTGTAAGGATATAGCTGTGTAGCATTGTTTCATGTGTTCGGTATACTTTAAAAAAAATTGAATAACGAAATAGATTTTTGTCTAATTATCACTACAAAAAATTATAATTAATGCTTATATTTTTTTATAATTGTAGGCCTAACTCATTTAAATTGTAAATTAAAAAATAAATCAATTGAAACATATATATGGCTTGTTTTACGATACTAACTATTTAAAAAATAAGTGGCTTTAAACAATTAATCTTTGAAAATACGAATCATTATGTTTTGTAATAAATTAATAGGGGTTACCTGATTTAATGTGATTTTTGTCAGACTAATCAGTAAATATTTGAGTAAAATGTCGTATTTGCAAATTGTTATCTATTGTTCAAATCAATTTTATTTATAAACAAGATAGTGTTACACATCTTAAAGGTTATTTGTATGATATATTATATAAATTGAGATACATACAAATATTAATTTCTTACTGTATAGACAATAACGTTTACAATAGAAAAAAACAACAGGTTATTATAATAAACGTTCATCTTATTAGGATGTTTGAAGATTTTTTACACAAGCAGTGGGCATTTTTATCCAGACTATGTAACGGCGATTTTGTGGCATCAAGGCGCACAGTTTAGCTACGATTTCTTCCTTTTTTTCTTTTGATATGCCTCTGAAAACTTTGAGTGACTGTAGAAGAGGACTCTGTACGGTGTACGAAGAAATCGGATTTTGATTCGCTTCGCTGACATTTCTTTACTATTAACTGCACCACGCAGTAACATTGTCAGCAGTGCCCAAATTCTTATTTTGAGCAGTACAGTTATCAGCCCAGATAGTGATTTCCGGTGCATCATGGTTCTCACCAGTTATGAATAAGAAAGGGCCAGAAGCTACATGTCACTTGAGGTATATTTCGACAAGATAATCCCTCGTGTCAAACAGTACTGAAGTTCGGTCGACGAGACTAACAACCAAACGACTCTTGAATTTGTATTGCTTATATTAATCCATTCTTAGAAGCAAAAACAACTTCTGGATATGTACAGTCACCTTCACATGTTCCTTTTCAATTACAGTGTCTCGATCCTTCTCGTATTCAGTTCTAGCTTCACGATGGCGTTATGTGTGTTCCTTGTACTGGATGCAATGTAAACATGATTTGGTGGCCAGTGTTTACATGTAGCTATATGTTCGGCACATTCACATTCAGTTCACATTCTTTATTGCCCAGAGTTAAATGAAATATTCATATTTGGCGGCTCGAGACGATGCAATTGCAAGCTTACTGTATTGCCTGGATGTTTTGTGTTGTAATCTTCTGCCATATATTTTCTTGAACTGTTTTTGGTATAGGTAGCGCCTAAGAGGTGCATGTTCACGCCGGTAGTGTGGCGTACATGAACGAAATGATCCAATATGCTTGTGTACCACCGACAAATCAACCTTATTCGGAGCAGTATATCGGCTACGATGATCCAAAGGGGGCTGTTGAATATGTGTTGTCGGTGCTGCTGGTTCGGCATCTATGTCCTTCTCAGTAACGGAACTTATGAAGGCAGACTTCATGGATTGGTCATTGTGTTCCTTAAAACCAAGAGTTGTCAGAAAAAATAATTTACACATCCTGGTTTGTCCATGGCTGCCAGTTTCTAAACGATATTCGAAACTAAATGATCGACGAGATGCTTCGGAAGACTGCCTCTTCTTATCCTGAATTACATTGACTCGAATACATAATTTTCGCGTCTCAAGAGTATGTTGACAATGAATGTTATGAATGGCCTGCCGCTGACTACCTTGAATAATTCTATTGTATTTGAATTTACAGTTATCGGAACAACCAGCAAGTACGAGTGGATGAATGTTTTTGTCGCGTTTCTGTTTTTGAGCGGCAGTGCGGTAACACTTATGGCGAATAGCTGGTGCTGGATGTGGAGGAATAACATATTTGTAGCTCGAGGGATGAATTGCAGTTGAAGAAGGAACTAATCTTATGTGCTCTCTGCAACTAGTATCCTTGAGGTCCCAGTAAAGAAAATTGTTGCAAATATGACGGGCGATATAAATAGTCTAAATCACACATTACATTGTTCTCGATTTTAATATTGAGAGAGATTCTGACTAACTTGTGCAGACATAAATTGAACCTAAATAATTATAAAACATTCGTTTTGGAAAAATTAAATATATTTCGGATAGTATACATTGGAATAGCCTATACTTAATTAGCTACACCTATTAACGCTATACTAAATACAAAAAACGGATGAACTCGGAAGATAAGACGTTTTACCTTGGCGTGTTCACCTGATTTGTAGTTATGGGCACATACGGGAGGATAAAAATGCTTATAAATGACCGAATATGGCCAAAATTAATTTTTACTGTTATTTTATGTTACTACACTGTAAAGATCTAGAATTTGTATCTAACTCAATTTTGACAAAAATGCAGGTACGACGTTTTTTTTACCTTATCGTGGCGGAATTGTGAAATAAATGTTTTATTCAAGTAATCTAAGGATTTGTAAACAAGCCATTTAAAATATTTACTGGATAGCCTCGTCCAGTTATCAGCCCAAAGCAATTGAACGGGAGTATAATAGTTCGAAATGGGGTGCTTCTATTTAGTTCCGAAGAAGAGTTGAAGCTATTGAAGTTAATTATCGATATTTAAACACTTGTTTTTTCAGAAGTCTTTGATTTCTGCTCGGATCAGGAGCAGGTGGTCGACGAAATGGAAGACGAGGCGAACAAGAGTGTTGAAGACGAGACTGGGACGAGTGTCGAAGACGAGGCGAGGACGAGTGTCGAAGACGAGTCGGTGACGAGTGATGGGCGAAGAATTCGCTCCTCGAAATCGCTGGCCTAGAACAAACTAATAAAATTATTTAGATTTGTTTATAATTTATTATTTCATTTTTTATATAATTGTATATAAACGATATAAATGAATATTTTGAAAACTTTAAAATATTGATTATGTATTGTAAATAACCAGTTAACAATTTAAACATAAATAAAAAATTGTAATTACGGTTATATTAATCTTTTCAAAATTATTATTATTTCCGTTACTTATTGGCCTCTCATCTTCTCCAGATTTGTTACACGACTGGACATTTTGTTAAGAGTTGAATTTAATCATTCCTAGTAGTATATTAATTATGTTGGTCGATATTGACGACACCATTATAATTGTCTCTTTTTCTGTACTTAATCATTTAACCCCCCTTGTTGACGAATTGCTCGGCGTGGTTCTCATTTAATTATCAGAAATCTTCGTTAATTCCTAATCAGCGTATTTACTTTTGTAGCCTTAGGCTTAACTTTGTTAATAATATTAATATGTTCTCACTTCCATTAGTTTACTGATCCATGACCGACTAAATTCTATTGTACTACTGTTTTATCACGCCTCATTCTCTTCTTGCCGCTATATGTATTGGATTCTTGGCCTAGCTATCATCGTATGATCTAGGTTTCGGTTTTACGACTCTTGCTTCCTCATTTTAAAGGTGTTTGGCAACCCATGACCCCTCGTCGTGCTTCTGGTTTGTCCTATGGACGGTTAACGCGGCCCCCTCCCAGATCGCCCTCATTGACCCTTTTTTGGGCCCAATACTGAACTCAGCTCCGCTTTGTGGGCGATCTTGGAGGCGGGTCCTGGCGAGACTGTTCTTTCTGACAACCTAGGGGTTATCGGTCGCCTCCGCCGAACTAGCCCCACTGATTACTCAACAGTGCGCATTCTGGGAACTTTAGTTCATTTGAAGCAATTACGCTTTGTTTATGTACCATCTGTGCTTAATGCTGGGAACTTTTACTCTAGAATTAATCCAGTCGTTATTAGTACCCAATGGAATCTTGTGAACATACCTGTCTTAGCATTCTGACACTGTACCTCCAATCGTTTATGATATTCATATTTTATAACCATGGTTTAAAATACATTACAGTTTCACTATGTATATATGCATGCACGCACTTGTATATGTTCCTTACTGTTTTCATTTTGAGTGGACCTTCCGAGAACACTTCCTAATAAAGAGCATTAGGTATAATATAAGAGTATTAATATAACAGTTTTGTGCTAACAAATTCCGGAGCATTTTATTCATGGATTATTTATATTCGCACTAGACAGATATAGGTGCAACATCACTAAAATAGAATAGCAATTATTTGTGGAATCTACGTTATTAATTCTGTTCACCGTAAAATATTACCAATGATAATAAGTCTTATTTGAAGACGCGAATAATTTACACATGTTTAATAGTAATTTATAATTATGTAAATATTATTAATGATAATTTGTATTTTATTTTTTCCTGACGTATCAATTTTTTACTTTGTTAATAAATATAATTAAAACATAAGATAATGATTATATGTATTTTATTTTTAGACTAAAGCTTATTGTTTTACTTTGCGGTTGGGTTTTATTATATTTTATCAAAACTTATACTGAGTTTTAAATATATTTAGCATATTAATCCCTCTATATAAATTTGGGTTAAATTAAACATCTAGATAGCCAACTTCGAGAAATTTGATATAAAAATAATATTTAGACAAAAAGTTGTTTATAACATAATCTAATTAGCTTGTAAAAATTTGGCGAAAAAAGTGCAGTAAATTATGCGTGGGAATACTTTACGTTAAGGGAATACAATTATAGCGTAGTTACTGACTAAGTTTTTTAGCCTTAGGTATAGGGGTGAGTCAATTTGACAAGTTTAGTACATTATGGTGTAGTTTTTGCACGGCTATTATACCTAGGCCTATATCATATTAAGTTCTCTAATCAATTTTTGGCAAGGTGTTAATTTAGCGATTAAAATAATACAATGAAATATATATTGAAATCAAACTAATTTTATTAAACCAATTTTTGATCATTAATAGCGCTAGCGTCAATAGTTATCACAGTACACTAAAAAAATAATTAGCAGAAAGTTAGTGTTCAACCATTTACGTGTTAAATAAAAGTTTCAGCCTAAGAAAACATGAAATATATTTCGATGCAAATAATATATTTTAAAAAGACGATTTTAGCTCAATTTAATTAATGTATTACACCATCAAGTTCTCCAATAAATTTTACGAAGGTTTAATAGTCTGGTAAGATTTAGGCAGGTAATGAAAAATTCAGAGAAATAACAGTAGATTTAAAGTAGTTAACGATTAAACATCAGTTGGTCAATTCGTTATTTCTAGGTTCAATGGGTGCGAATCATCGATTTTCTAATACAAGTAAATCCTAGACTAGATCTAGGATTTAATCCTGATCTAGATAAAATAGTAGGTTATATCCACAGTGGATTATATCCATTATATACAAAAAGCAAGAAAATTCCGCTATTTCTGTATACATAGAGCGTGTCTAGTAGATAATTTAGACCTTCAGTTAACTTGTTCATTCTTAATCCTTAATTGACAATCCGTTAGTAAATCAGTAAATATAATTTGTGTATTGAAAGGATATTGGTACGCTATATTATATAAATATTTTATATTGCGCTTTAGCAAAGAGTACTAATAGGTACATAGGCTACATTATATAAGCAATTTTGCTGGACTAATAAATAGTACCCAAAAAAGAGCCCATGGAAACCATTAGAAAACAACTGAAATTGACCGAGACATGTTGCTGTCAATTATTACAGTTAATAAATATAATAAAGTATATACGAGGCATTTACAAATATTTAAAATTTAAGGAGAAACCGTCCCATCAATTGCTTGCAATATAAGCACTTAGACTAAGGAGGGTAAAAGAAAGAATTTTAAACTATATTAGTCGTGAAAAGGGCACCTAGAAAAGATACCCTGTAGTTCAGAGATCTGCCAAAAGTAACCAATTCACTTAATCAACTCACAATCCATATACAATACACTCAATTCACGTAGAACACACCTAATTCTATTATAAATCACTCTTACTCCATATAATTTACTTAATCTGCTTATAATCCAAATTATTTCCATATAATCCATCTAATTACCATGATACATAATAAATGCTATTAAAATCCCTTAAACATATTAAAATTAACCCCTAAATAATTTAATCCACTCATAACCCTTTTAATCCTATTATAATCCACTAATTTGTTAAATTATTATTTATTAAATTATTGATTATGTTAAAATCGACTTAAACCGATCATAATTCACTTAATACACCCTTAATTCAGTTATTCAACTTAAAAACTTCTTAATCCAATTATAATTCACCTAATTCAGTCATAATCCCCCTATAATCCACATAATTCACATTTTACACAAAGGATTCCGTTAAAATCAACTTAAACATCTCATAATGCACTTATAACTAACTTAATCCATAATTAATCCAGTTGATTCACCCACAATCCCCTTATAATCCATCTAATCCACTTAATTCACTTACAATCCTCCTATAATTAACATAATTTACATGTTACACAAAGGATTCCATTAAAAACAACTTAAACATCGCATAATGCACTTGTAACTCACTTAATCCACTCTCAAATCAGTTAATACACTTATAATCCATTTAATTCATCCACAATCCCCCTATAATTCACACAATCCACTTGAAACAATAAAATATATATTTAATCTAAATATAATTCACTTAATCTAATCTTGAGCCACTTAATCCACTAAAAATCGACTTAATCTGCTCATAATCCAAAGTATTTAATATATAATCCAACTTATTACCAAATTACATTACAAATGCTATTAAAAACACTTCAAATCTTAAAATTAACATATAACTCATTTAATCCACTCTTAATTGGGTTAATCCACTTATAATCCATTTAGTCCAATTAATTCACTCACAATCCTCCTATAATCAACATAATTCACATTTTACACAAAGGATTTCATTAAAAATTAATTAAACATCTTGTAATGCACTTATAACTCACTTAATCCACTCTTAATTAAGTAAATCCACTCTTAATTCAGTTAATACGCCCTTAATTCAGTTATTCAACTTAAAAACTTCTTAATCCAATTATAATCCACCTAATTCAGTCATAATCCCCTTATAATCCACACAATTCACATTTTACACAAAGGATTCCGTTAAAATCTACTTAAACATCTCATAATGCACTTATAACTAACTTAATCCATAATTAATCCAGTTAATTCACACACAATCCTCCTATAATCCATCTAATCCACTTAATTCACTTAAAATCCTCCTATAATTACCATAATTTACATGTTACACAAAGGATTCCATTAAAAACAACTTAAACATCTCATAATGCACTTGTAACTCACTTAATCCACTCTATAATCAGTTAATACAATTATAATCCATTTAATTCATCCACAATCCCCCTATAATTCACACAATCCACTTGAAACAATTAAACATATATTTAATCTAAATATAATTCACTTAATCCAATTTTGAGCCCCTTAATCCACTAAAAATCTACTTAATCTGCTCATAATCCAAATTATTTAATATATAATCCAAGTTATTACCAAATTACATTACAAATGCTATTAAAAACACTTCAAATCTTAAAATTAACCTATAACTCATGTAATCCACTCTTAATTGGGTTAATCCACTTATAATCCATCTAATCCAATTAATTCGCTCACAATCCTCCTATAAGCAACATAATTCACATATTACACAAAGGATTTCATTAAAAATAACTTAAACATCTTATAATGCACTTAAAACTCACTTAATCCACTCTTAATTCAGTAAATCCACTCTTAATTCAGTTAATCCACTCTTAATTCAGTTAATCCACTCTTAATTCAGTTAATCCACTTATAACTCAGGTAATCCACTTATAACTCACTTAATCCACTCTTAATTAAGTTAATCCACTCTTAATTAAGTTAATCCACTCTTAATTAAGTTAATCCACTCTTAATTAAGTTAATCCACTCTTAATT